>JAXQQM020079866.1:55000-175942 GCA_034641835.2 Pinus albicaulis | reverse complement strand
GTGTTACAAGTCAAAATACATCCTCCTCAGCTTAGAGGGGAAGACAAATATGGAAGGAGTACAAAGACCTAAATTAAACCTATTTCTGCCAGGGTAACGCCTATCTAGAACAATACAAGAGCGTTATAACGCAGTACATCAGTGAATATGCCGCATTAGTGGCTAGGGCAACGCTCTGTTTACATTAAATGGCAGCGTTACTCGTGTTTTAAGTTTGAATCGGGAAAATCCCGCGGAGAATGATTTGAATCTCTGACTTTCCCTCACAAGAGAGTCAATTCACAAAAGAAACTACAGAGCACCAGTTCATTATTGGTCATTTCTATAACAAGACTGAACTCCAAAGGAGGCAAAAGCATAGAGATTAAAGAAACATCTAAGTTTTTTCCATTCCAAACTAGTGGAAAGAGAAAGGCAACAATGCCTTTCTCCCTCTCCTATAAGAAGGAGCTGAAGGCTCTTAATTGGAGGTCGAAGGATTGCTAAAGGTTTTTGCATACTTATGGAATAGAGAATAGTGTTAGATTGTGAAGGTCAAGAGTCAAAGAGGTTCCTAGAGAGCTTGTTGACTTGGACTTCTTCACTTGAGAGATAAAAGAGATTGGGAGACTGAGGAGGGCTTGGTACAACCGACGGTTGTAATCGTCCTTCTTTCAAAATCAATAGAACTGTGTTCGTTTTGTCCATTCAATGCTTAATATTGTCATTATTGTTTGAGCATTTACATAGTATGATCTGAATGGCCCAGATGTGTATAATTTAGAAGTTCATTATATATTGACTTGATTGATAGGATATATGTTATGTTAGAAATTACGCGGGTGCTTTGACTGATTGCAGGACTAAAGCTTGGAGCTGGTGAAGAAGGACTCTTGCCTCACTGCCTAGCGCTCTCCAAGGGAATCCAAGATTGTCAAAGAGGTAATTCTTCATCGCATTCTATCAAGTTATTCTACGTTAATATGAACATGCTCATGCCATCTTTGTGAAGAACACAGCTAATCTTATTGTCTGCCTTGGGCACCGGAAAGCCCTGAGAGGGATATTCAAAAACCAACAACCCAAGCAGTTTACCCTATAGCAGAATTGGTGACTCCGCTGGGGAATTTCCCCATAGTTTCTGGACTATTTCTTCCCTCCTCTCTTCTTTCCTCTGTTGACATACCCTTCCGACCATTTTTGATGCCCAGTAGACATATCAAATGCTCGCAGAGTTCAATCCTGTTTCTGTTTGACCAACTGAAGAACTTTTCCCTGGCTAACGCTACCTCTATAGGTTGTCTAGTGCGTTATAACGCTGTATCTGACTAAATACAGTGCGTTAGTCGCTGTCTTTACTCACAGACAGAGCGTTACTCAACCAAAACCTTGTTGTTCACTGTTGTGATGGTGTTTTAGTTGCAGAGTTTTTTGGCCATGAGTACCTTTCAATAATTGAATCCCTGTGCTTGTCTGCTAAGATGGTATTTATATTTGTTTCTCTTGTTTGAAAAGTCAGTGTCCAAAGCATTTACTTTTTAAGAGAATTTTTTTTTATTATTATTATTTTTCTGCATCTAGTTGAGTTTATTTTGAAATTTTTAGTTCATAGACTGTTTAAAAGATGTAGATAGAAGTCTGAATCTTTAAAAGTAGAACTGAGCTATTTGAATGTTAGTGCATGGATGTTGAAAAGAAACCTCTCCCTGTAGAAACACTCTTCATCAAATTTAATATCTAGAGCATGTTTTGCATGGTTTCTTGAGTCAGAGTCTCATCACATTTCATACGTCCACTCCCCCTCCGCAAGACTAATAATCAAGTACAATAAGAATAAAGCGATAATAAAATCAATCAACTCTTTTTTGAACTCACACAAACAGTAGTTCAGGCTAGGATCTTGGGTTAGGAGCAGTGAGAAAACTACCCAAGATCTCAAAACTTGAAACTAGAGTCATTAACGAGCGAAATCCTACTGCACTCATATTATCGGGATCGTTCCTTTACCGGAGCTCAGTGCGAGACAAAACTTGGGTGCACAAGAAGGTAGCCCACCTTCGACTGCATCCGGTGGGTGTGTTATATACTGGGGTTCCCTTCGGGGATGTCGAAACTAGATCGGGGATCTAGGTATTCTGCCCATATAGCACACTGTCCTTGACCGTGGACCCCCCTGATGATGTCTATGATTTGAGGTATCTTTAGTGGCCATAATTTTTAGGGAATTACACAAGGTGACTGGGACGAGCTGTCCTGGTACCTGAAACAGACGGACCCACTCTGTCTTTGGTCTTTAGGAGGGTACTCGTCTCCATGAGAGTGCTTATACCTATCGTCTGAGGTTCGGGCGAAGCTCTAGAGTGACCGTAACTGTACTTTCGACCAACTCTCTCTGTATACTATTGTGATACTGGATTTCATCACCAGAAAACGGTAATACTCAGACAGGGGACCCTATTCTGGCTGCTTGCTGATTGATTTTAGAGAGTCCTTTTTTTTCTTTTTTTAGGTGTGTGGTTACTGTCACTGAGACTTTATAATACATCACAATTAAAACTTGTTAAAAATAAGAAGGTCACCGTGGCGTCCCCCGACCCACGTCGTCTGTCTAGACGACAACAAGTTCTACCTCCTCTAACTATTGAGGAAGAACTGAACCTTGGTGACCCTGTGCCTTCTACGGAAGAGCAGTCTCCACTGACTAATCTTGATTATCACATAGCCTCATATCATCTGGAATTTCCGGAGGACCCTTTCACTGAAGGGTTTGTACCTCATTACAATCCTCTGCTCACTGATCCATTGGGGCTTGTGATAATTCAGATTCCACCACACCAAGATATATCTTTGGCCGCACCAACATCCATTTCACCACCGACACCCACAAGGTCGATGCCAATGGCAACCATCCCAGGTTTTCCACCATCCTCCCCGCCAGTGGTCAGTTCTATGCCATCACTGGGTAACCCCAGCAGTCAACATATACCTACTCCCAACCCTACGGTCATCACAACTATCAGTAGCTTGCCGAATCCTTCGGCATCTACTCCTACCGTGACCACGTTGGGACCCATGGTAGCTCCTCCCACGAGTATGACTACTTCAGTACCTTTTAGCAACCCTTTCGGTTGGAACCCTCTGCTGAGTTCAAACCCCTCGGCCTCTATGCCTGGGGGCAGTGTCACCAGCATGCAGGTAGCAGGGAACATTTCACTTCCTCTGCAATCCTTAGGACAAATAGGACAAACTATTGTTAATACTCTTCCCTTAAGTGGTTCAAATATAGGTGTAGGGTCTATGCCGTTGCCAAACTATGCAAGTAGTAGCATGCCTCCGGGAAACTCTATTGCATCCATTTGGACTAACCAACCCCAACCTCCATTTGGAATGGGAGGGCACTTTTATACTAGGGGCAACCAATAGTTCGCCCCGCAATACAACATGCCCTATGGACAGCAACAGTATGTCCCTACTCCTCCGCCTATAGGAAGTTTGTACCAAAGTCCTACTTATCCTCCTGGTAACACATTGATGGGTGGACCCTATGGTCTAAATAGTCAGCCCATACTACCTTGGTTAGATTCGGGGGAAAATCCACAATTTCCATTCTTGGCAGCTTTGGACATCCCCGATATCCATAAAATGACTAATAATCCCATCAATCACAACCCGCTTTGGCCTCCAGTACCACATAATATTCCTTCCGACATCCCGAAGTTCGACGGGAAACAAGGGGATGACCCAGCCACACACATCACTACCTTTCACCTATGGTCTATATCCAATTCCATGGTAGATGATAGTGTCCGACTTCGATTGTTTCCCCGCACGCTTAAGGCAATGCTGCCAAGTGGTACATTGAATTACCACATGCCACCATCAATACATTTGGTGCTTTAGCAACGGAGTTTCTAAAGAACTTCCAACTACCAATTAGATTTGAAACCAGAATAGAACTATTAACCTCGCTCTTCCAAGACACCGCCACCCACATCTCTGATCACATTCATGAATGGAGACGTAGGAGGAGGCTAGTCAAAGCGCCAATTCTGGATCATCTCTTAGCCAATTGGTTTTGCAAGTCTCTCTTACCTCACATAGCTAAAGACATTGGCCTTTCTGGTGTGGTTATAGAAGATCAATGCATTTGTCGTGCCCAACATTTAGATTTAATCTATTCACAATCTGGCACGCTATGTGATTTTCTCCCCCATGCCCCCAGCAACCCAAATCCTCCGACTACTCAGAAAACCTGAGCTCATGCCGATGGTCTCGTTGGCACGATCTCTAGCATAGCCACAAATCAGTCTCAGGGGAAAGCCTCCCAGCCATCTTCGGCTGCCACTGCCCCTCACCAAATGACTACTCTTCCCACCGCTGAGGTAAATACGGTACAAACCTCACAAAAACCTAGCGGGAAAAATAAGAAGAATAAGAAAAAGTCATCTTCTTCGGAAGAGCAGTCGGATAATCAGAATAACACTAATAAGAAAAACGCTGCCAAAAATGACAAAGGGAAGGATAAACCCATGAAATTTCCTTGCAAAATCTGTGTGGAGGACCACTTAACATACAAATGTCCTCGGTTGTAGGAATGCACCGATTTTATTGCCAACAACGATTCTGGGCGAACACTTGCCGTTCTTCATAATCCTTTCCCTAATCAACAGCAACAACATCAACACATGGTTGAAAATCCACCACAACCCCATCAATGGGGCAATGGTGGTTCATATCCTTCCGGCGAAGGACCATCTGCCATTTATGGCATTGAGAGTGTGGACCTTCAAACTCGAGCTAAGCTTTATGGAAACCCTACCATAGATGCTCAAGAACCTGGTACTAGTTGAAATCCACCGCCGCTAAACGATTTGCATATCGAACGGCCTACTGTTGACCCCATGATTCGTCCCCCCAAAGGGACACTTCGACGCACGACTCATAACACCTCTGCACGTGCAGCCCAAAACTACAACATTGTAGAAGATTTGGTGCAGGCACCGTCAGCTATGTCTGCTCTCGAAGTATTACAAGCCTATCCAGCACAAAGGAAAGCCTTGCTTTCGGCCATTGGTGGAATAGACCTCCAGGATTCCATGCTAGCTATATTTGATATGGAAAAGGCTAAACCTCGCCTCTCACACCAACTCGCATTCCAGGTGTAGGTTGTGTCGAAAGGGAGACAAATCCATCGCACTGTCATAGACGAAGGTGCTTCGACCTGCGTTATGTCAGAAGCTTGTTGGCTCAATTTAGGTTCTCCTACCCTCACCCCGCCATCGAATTCCCTCAAATCTTTCGACGGCCACACTTTCCTCCCAAAAGGATACCTTGCTAGCTTTCCCATCACTCTGAGTGGGAAAACGACAAACGTGGATGTTGAAGTCGTAGAGCGCCATCTAGACTATAATCTATTACTTGGTCGCAGTTGGTCTTATGCCATGACTGCCATTGTGTCTTCGGTCTTCCGACTCATCGTATTTCCATTGGATGGGAAAATAGTCATAGTGGATCAGTTATCCTTCTGCACCCCTGATTATGCCACGTTACCAAGTAGCACCGTACCCCTAATAGGAGGCTTTCCTGACTCTTATGTCAGTATCGGTACCGGTCTTCTGAAGGCATCTTCCCTACTGGGTTGTTTTCCTCTCCTGCCACCACAGATCCCAAACACGGTTGCAATGATATCCAGCACTTTGGATGGCTCTATCGACCCATGGATCATTCCAGCACCTTCAGACATTGATTCCTACGGAGATCAGATTCTGCTCTCACCAGCTGAGTTGGCTTACCAAGCTATCCAAACCGCATCTGAACCCTCCATTGCTATGGTTTCGACCGAAGGTACAAACCTTCCTCCCATCACTGTTCTCTCTAAGGATCTCCTCAATGAAGTCTTGCCTATAGACGAAGCTATTCGAGAGATCATGTCTCTAGAAGAACTACCTTGGGGAGAATTTCACCATCGCACTTTGATAATTGACTCGGAGGCGATAAAAACTGAAATCCCGTCTTTTGACCCACCTGAGATGGTTCCCTCCACTTACACGACTGTCCAAACTATCGAGTCAGAAGGGAACATGAGTAATATTTCTAAGACAATGCTCATTGATATCTCGGTCAAAACAAGTATCGTGGATAATATTCAAATTGGAGCCGATTGCAATCCAGAGGAAATTGCACGCTTCACATCCCTTTTTAAGGAATTCCGCGATGTGTTTGCTTGGTCTTATGACGAAATGCCCGGCATAGACCCTTCTATTGTCAAGCACAAAATCAAGATTTATGATAATGCCAAACCTATTCGGCAACGTCTTAGACCTGTCCACCCGCGCAAAGCAGCCGCCATCAAGATTGAAGTCGAAAAATTTTTGAACGCTGGTTTCCTCTATCCCGTTCCTTTAACGGAATGGGTTTCCAATCCGGTTCCCGTTGATAAAAAATAAGGCACCATTTGAGTTTGCGTCGATTATCGCGATCTAAACGCCGCTTGTCCTAAATAAAATTACCCTACACTGTTCATTGATCAAATTCTCGATGATTGTGCCGGATGCGATTCTTTTTCCTTCATGGATGGATTCTTGGGCTATAACCAGATTTCAATAAAAAAAGATGACCAGCATAAAACTGCTTTCATCTGTCCTTGGGGCACTTTCGCGTATTGAAAAATCCCATTCGGTCTGAAGAATGCTGGAGCAACTTTTCAGCAGGATATGGACTACGCTTTTCATGACATTTGACATATTGAACAGGCTTACTTGGATGACCTTCCTGCCCATTCCAAGAAGCGATGGGATCACCTTGCTCATTTAAGAGAAATTTTTTCTAGGTGCAGATTCTACAATATACGTTTGAATCCTCATAAATGCGTATTTATGGTCAAGTCAAGATGTCTGTTAGGTTTCATTGTCTCCAAGCACGGGATTAGGGTTGATCCCGATAAGTTTAAGGCGATTGTTGAATTGCCGGCACCACAATCCATCCTTCAACTCCAAAGTTTGCAAGGGAAGGAAAATTTTTTGCGTCGTTTCATCATTAACTATGCCGAGATGACGAAAGGATTCATGTGATTATTGAAGAAAGGAACACTATATTTGTGGGATGACCAAGCTCAACGGTCATTTGATGCTTTAAAACGCGCACTTGTTTCAGCCCCACTCCTTAGTGCCCTCGATTACTCACGCGACTTTCTCCTCTACCTGGTAGCCTCACCATCCTCACTTGGAATGGTTTTGGTTCAAGTACACGATGAAGACAGTGAACATGTGATATATTATTTGTCCAAAGGTCTAATCGGACTTGAATTACGTTATTCACTTGTGGAGAAACTTTCTTTGGCGGTAGTTTTTGCCGTCACCCGACTCTGACACTATATATTGCTGCGACAGACTACGGTCGTTTCTTTGATCGAGCATTCTTTTTACGGTATTTTTCTTTCTCGTTAATTTGAAAAACCTCGAGTTCCCTTCTTCAAACTCGTTAAACTTATACGAAGTTGATATCGAGCGTTCTTTTTGTATGGTATTTTTCTTGCTCGTTAATCCGAAAATCCTAGAGTTTTCTTCTTCAGAATCGTTAAAACTATGAAGAAGCACTGAGCTTTCTTTTTAGGAATATTTTTCTCGCTCATAAAATTGAAAAAACCCCGAGTTTCTTTTGTCGAGCTCATTAAACTACCACGACAGAAAGGATGGAGCCATTCTTTTCTCTTTTTCAAAGCTCTTTAAACTGAAAAAGTAACCGAGTTTTCTCCGCGTGACTCGTTAAAATTTCACGGAGGTAATCGAGTTTTCTCCGCGCGACTCGTTAAAATTTCATGGAGGGCACCGAGTTTTTCTTTTTCGGACTCGTTAAAATTTCACAAAGAGTATTGAGTTCACTCTGACTCCTCGTACTCATAACAAAATGAGGTAGACGTCTATCAAACATAGATTTCTCACTTTTCCGGTTTCGATGGACTAACTTACGGAAAATTAACTGTTTCAGGCTTACTATTATCCCTTTGCCATGCCCGGTTATCAAGACATGACAAAGGTACCCCAATGGAGTTGTCTTTTATGATATTTTTCAGACTCTCTAAACATGAAAAATTCACCGAGTTTACTCGTCTGGACTCGTTAGACCTAATCAGACGGGACGTAGAGTTGTCTTTCCTGACATTTTTCAAACTCTCTAAACATGAAAAATTCACCGAGTTTACTCGTCTGGACTCGCTAAACTTAATCAAATGGGACACAGAGTTGTCTTTCCTGACATTTTTCAGACTCTCTAAACATGAAAAATTCACCGAGTTTACTCGTCTAGACTCGCTAAACTTAATTAGACGGGGAAAAATTTGGACAAAATGGATACTACCTCTATTTCATTTTAAAAAAAAAGGTCGATTTGGCAGCAAAATTCTTGAACATGGCACTTCTCAGAAAACTCTTTCGTAGTTAGCCGAACCCTACCATCTATGAGTATTAGCCTTCATTTCCCAGTGTCCCTGCACCGGTAAAATCCTAACACACTCTTTGGTGTTCATCAAAGCCTCAGCTGCCTAGTACCCTGCTAGAGTGCCTTCTATTGTTCAAGCAGATCTCGTTATCTACTGCTCCTGTTATCAACCAAACCGCTCATTATGCCAGAAATTATTTGTCGTCCGACGTTCCCATTTACTCTTCATTATCTCAATCATAAACAAAATCAGTTGGTTTCCATTTCTTGTTGACTGATGTAGGACGCCTCAGTGCCTACCTTTCAACAGATCACTTCCTATCGAATTCAACACCTTATCTAGGAAGTTGATCCAGAAACCCATCAGTACCCGGATACTTGCAGACCTCAGTGGCAGGTAGTCTTGTGTTTGAACAGGGGTCTTCATCATTGGCTCCTGGTCGAATGATTCTACGAGTGTTCTAATTCAACTCATTTTATTCACACTCGCTAGATTGTACTGTGCATCTTAGGGACCATCATCATTATCGGTGGCCACCTTCGCGTCTGTTAACAATTTTCATTATCGACTGGTAATCAGAATATTTCTCGCGTGTTCGACGAAAACTCCTTCATTCACATGTTGAGAAATATGCAGTTTAAGTGAATCGGCGGTCAAGACCTTGGGGCAAAGGCTACATCATTACATTTGTGTTTCCTTCCCCAAGTTGCGATATTGTTTATGGAGACAACTTCTTCAGCCTGATCATGTTTTGACAGACACTTTCACATTGTGCCTATCAGTGGACAGATTCTTCATATCTCTATTCTAGAGAAATCATGTTTTTTAAGCTACTGAGCATGGGATATGCCCGACTCAAGGTAGATATTATATTTTCTGACATATGTTGTTGTTTCAGGTTTTCCTCAGTCTTTCAATCTCTTTATGTCTACACAAATTACAAAGTATTTCGGCCATCGTCTTCTTCTTTGACCTCACACTTTAGGGGGCATCTGTTACAGGTCAAAATACCTCCTCATCAGCTCAAAGGGGAAGAAAAATATGGAAGGAGTACAAAGACCTAAATTAAACCTATTTCTGCCAGGGTAACGCCTATCTAGAACAATATAAGAGCGTTATAATGCAGTACATCAGTGAATATGTTGTGTTAGTGGCTAGGGCAACGCTCTGTTTACATTAAAGGGCAGCATTACCCGTGTTTTAAGTTTGAATCGGGAAAAGCCCACGAAGAATAATTTGAATCTTCGACTTTCCCTCACAAGAGAGTCAGTTCACAAAAGAAACTACAGAGCACTAGTTCATTATTGGTCATTGCTATAACAAGACTAAACTCCAAAGGAGGAAAAAGCATAGAGATTAAAGAAACATCTAAGTTTTTTCCATTCCAAACTAGTGGAAAGAGAAAGGCAACAATGCCTTTCTCCCTCTTCTATAAGAAGGATTTGAAGGATCTTAATTGGAGGTCGAAGGATTGCTAAAGTTTTTTGCATACTTGTGGAATAGAGAATAGTGTTAGATTGTGAAGGCCAAGAGTCAAAGAGGTTCCTAGAGAGCTTGTTGACTTGGACTTCTTCACTTGAGAGATAAAAGAGATTGGGAGACTGAGGAGGGCTTGGTACAACCGACGGTTGTAATCCTCCTTCTTTCAAATCAATAGAACTGTGTTCGTTTTGTCCATTCAATGCTTAATATTGTCATTATTGTTTGAACATTTACATAGTATGATATGAATGGCCCAAATGTGTATAATTTAGAAGTTCATTATATATTGACTTGATTGATAGGATATATGTTATGTTAGAAATTACGCGGGTGCTTTGACTGATTGCAGGACTAAAGCTTGGAGCTGGTGAAGAAGGACTCTTGCTTCGCTGCCTAGTGCTCTCCAAGGGAATCCAAGATTGTCAAAGAGGTAATTTTTCATCACATTCTATCAAGTTATTCTAAGTTAATATGAACATGCTCATGCCATCTTTGTGAACAGCACAGCTAATCTTACTGTCTGCCTCGGGCACCGGAAAGCCCTGAGAGGGATATTCAAAAACCAACAACCCAAGAAGTTTACCCTATATCAAAGAGAAGGCCTAATATGAGAAAAAATTTCAGTTTTATCAGTGTTTCCTGGGCCCTTATTGGGCTTCAAACCCCTACCCCTTTTAGGAATTCATCTAAAAAAAAATGGAAAAACACAAAAAAACTCAATCAAATGCTGCAATTAAAATAAGAAATCAGAACTTATAAAGTCCTTCAAGAAATAGAAGCACACTATAGAAAAAATAATAGTAGACTTACCCCTACTATAGAAGAAAAATGGAAAGTTCTTAGCAATCTTAAAACAGCTCCGTGGCAACGATGCAAAAATGTTGGGTGTAGGAATTGAAATTCAAAAGACTCCTTCAACACTTAATTTTCAGCCCGGTGGCTTCGTAAGCTTAGAGGCATAGCACAGGTAATGCAAAAAATTATATGAACATTTCCTAGTCCTATTCCTACTTCCTTAATTAATATCAAAGAAATTATGGTGTTGGAATATAAAAGAAAGTACTTTGAAAAAATTTAAATAAAATGAACTCTCAACTCATTGTGAACAATCCTGATCAATGAAGTAAACATTTAAGATTACCTCTAGTGTAGTTTCAGAGATAGAGTGATGAATAGGCTATTCAGGATGTCTGTCTTCTTCAAATATATTTCTTCCTGCACTAAACTGTCCCTCCTGCACTACAACAACGTTCCTGTACTGGAAAGTTGTTCCTACATTGGAATGAATTTTATGCACCAAAAGTATGTTATGTACCTACACTAAATATTTTTACCTTCATATAGGTGCTCTGGGTCTGTGTACAAGAGCACTCTATTCCTGTCCCAGGATATCAGTTCCTATACCAAAATAGAGGTTCCCGTACTAGAAAACCAGTGTTCTTGTACTTAATTTCCAAATCACTTTCATAAGATAAAAAGCATGTTAAATAAAGAAATATATTGCAAGGAGAACATAAATAAAAAATAAACTTGCATAAGAAAAAAGATTCTTCAACCAATCTCATATTCAAAAATAAGAAATTCTTTTAAAAGTCAAAGTAAATCTTCATAAAATAGGAAACTTCTTTCATGCAAATAAGGGAATTATGTGATCCATATATCAGCACGCTTCTTCCTAATATTATTGTTTATCATATGAATTAGATCTGCACTTTAAAATGTTTTAACTCAAAAGTTCATTTAAGGATTTTAACATTAAATTCAAATCTTTCCGCAGGAATAATAAGTGCAAGCACAAATATTCATATTCCGACAGTGTTCATTCCAGTTTTATTGATGCAAATTGATTCTTAACTAAACTTGAAATATTAAGAATGCTTCTGATAAAAAATAAACACCATATTTACATAAAATAAACGAAGATATTGTAGAAGGAAATAAATAACAAGAACTTTTAGAAATAAACCAAGGAACTTTGACTTGCAAAAACGAGAATGTACTGGTGCAAGCAACTTAACTCCACTCCTCACAGAAATGTAACAGGCATAAAAGGGGGAAAATGTATAAGTTAAGAATCATACACAATCAAGCCCACACACCTTGGATCCAAGACACATGATTTTCAAAAGGATTAGGGCCTGTTACTTATGAAAGAATTAGATATGATTTTCTTCACACTTTGTAGAAAAAAATAGGTGAAACACACCTAACGATAAAGGGAGAATGAGTTGGGTTGGCTGGGCCCTATCCAACCACCTCGTTTCCCTGATATGAGATATGGAGCCTCAGTCACTCAATAACACATCACAACGATATTGAAACACGAAATTTCATAACTGGTGTAGTCCTTTTTATTAAATTTCAAAAGAGAAAATGTACATCATGGATATCTGATCCAACCTAGAAAAGGGCTATACCAAAATGATTACAATTCACAACAAAATTTTATACAACATAGCTAACTATTTGGTATCATAAAACTTCATTAAATACATATTCCTGGCCTACCACCATAATAGAAAATACTACAACAGTTCAACTTAAGCCTTTCGGCTGTTATGAGAATGCTAAAATAAGATACATGGTCAAAGTCCTGGTCTTCATATCTGCCTATTCCTTTGTGCTTGGATCTCAACAAATGATGAACTGAGTCTCTTGGAAAGATATTTGCATGGTTTTTGAGCTGTCTTGACCACATATGGTAACTCTAACTTATCATTGATAGCTACCTCAGAAGTGCAGGAACCATCAGCCAGTACAAGAATAATTCCTGCACCAATCCATCTCCCATGTGGATTAATACATTGTATCATCGAATTACCTTAGGAAAGAAAATGTATTAGTTGCAAAGGAAATTTAAGATATAAAATATATTAAATTAATAATTAAGTCTATGTATAACATTTAATATGAAAAACATAAAGAGAGTGCAGGAATAAATAGGTTCCAAGGTTAAAAAATAGGCTTAGGTATTGTGTTTAGAGTAGGATAAAGGTTAGAAAGTAGAAAAATTCTACCAATGAACACTCATCTTGTAGGAAACTAGAGGAAGGATGATGCTACTTTGGACGAAGTAATGGATGCTACTGTTTACAGGAAACTTGTGGGTTCACTCATGTATTTGGTGAACACATGACTCAACATATGCTACACAGTTAACCAGCTCGGCCAAGCTATGGTTAAGCCGATCAACCTTTTTTGGAAGTGCGGGAATCATGTGTTGAGATATATCAAGGGTACTATAGAGTATGGATTATGGTACAAACAAAAAAAGGGAGTGAAGCTTCAAGGCCCCACCGATACAGATTGGGCAGGGAGTCCATTCCTACCAGAAGATCACATTAAGAGGAAATCTTTAGCATAGGATTAGTAGCATTTTCTTGGTACAGTAAGAAACAAAGATCAGTTTCACTCAATTCAGTGGAGGAAGAGTACATGGCGGTCAGTCAAGAAACATGCGAGGCCATCTGGATGAGGAAGATACTTGTTGGTTTGTTTGGTCAGCAAATGGATCTGACAGTGATACATTGTGATAACCAAAGTTGCATCAAAATATCGGTTAATTCAGTATTCTATTATAGGTCCAAGCATATTGATATGTGGTATCACCATCTCAGATATTGTGTTTAGAGAAGAATTATGTCATTAGAGTACATTTCCATGGAGGAGGAGGATGAAAATTTTTTGATGAAGGCGCCATGAAGAAGAAAATTCAAATTCCATAGAGACAAGATCGGGGTAGTAGATAATCCCATTCTTGTTGAGAGGGAGTGTTTAAATGGTGCCCCATAGAGGGGCTTGTAATTTAATTTTCCCTTAATTAAATTGTAAGATAAATTGCAATTTTATCTACAACTTGTATTAGTTAACTAAGTCAGAATGACTAAATTAGGTTAGGAAAATCGATTTAAGGGTCTAATAGGATGCATGTAGAGTGTCAATGATTCCATGATTTAAGGGGTTCCAGTTGTAGATATGCATGAGTTGTAATTAGTTAACTCAAGAAAATGAGTTAAAAATAAGTTTAACTAGTTGTAATTGAATGGTGAGCTAATGAGAGGTCTGGTGAATTAAATATGATTTAATTCACAATGAGTGATCAATCAGTTAACTGATAATTCACTATAAATATTTTTTGCATGTCAGTTCTAAAGAAGACCTAGTTGATACAGAGGTTAAAGGGAAGATAACTATTAGTTGTATAATTAGAAAATTGTGCAGGTCAGATATAGAGTTAGTTGGAGGCCTAGAGAGGATTGCACACTCAAGGCAAGGGATTTTCCTATTTAGTATGGATTTAATTCCTCAAGGAATGCGTGAGCAAGGTAGGCTGAGCAGAGGTAGAGAATTGGCTAAGTATTTTTTCGATTTTTCCTAGATCAGTGTGATAAAGTTGGTAGAGTGTAGGAGGTTTCTTGTGAGAGAAAGCATTGTATTGTTTCATGATCCTTGAATTTATACAATATACAGATAGTCAGGTTTTACGCGGCGTGCTTTCACCAGATACATCTTTTGTTGTGTGATTGATTGTATCTTTATCTTACTTTTTATGTGATTGTGCGGTCGTGTTTTTCTTCCTCAAATTGTAGAAAGATTCAATATATTGTTTTAGTACATTATAATATTATATTAAATACTGTTGGTATATTTTCTACATCACGAACTAATAACTCAACCTAAAACCAAACGCACATGAGAACCAACCAAAAACAAAATGAAAGAAACCAACAACAACATGGATATTGAGGAAATGGAAAGGATAGGAAAAACCATTGTCAATTGAGGCAATCCTCTATGCCATTGACATATCATAACAAAGAAACCACATGCATGTATCATGCATGCAAAAACTAGCAAGGAAGCCATACATGCAACTCAATACTTGGAAAACAATCCATTTGTAGTCACCGATCATGATGTCCTCTTGTGCTTTCCTGCCTTTCCTTTTCCTTCTTAATCCAAATCCCAAGTATGCCACACTCCTCCAAGAGTGCTCCAAGAAACTCTAAGTTTCCAAAGTATGAAAGAGAGAATAGAAGAGAGCTCCACCATAGAACTGAAAAAAGGTTACTAATTGATCCTCAGAAGTTGTTTTTATTAATGAGGCCTCTATTTTCTTCATTTTCCATTATTTTCCTTCATTTTCCTCTTCACACGCAACCAGTGACCTCTCACCTCCATTTCCTCATATTTTTGTTTATTTTCATAAATAAAATGCCAATAATGCCTCTTTTCCTTTCCAAATACTTTTCCATTTCCTTTGATAATTTCCTTTAACCATAATAAAAAAATGTGACACCCACTAGGATGTTTTTTTCCCAACATTCATCTTGGAATATGTGTCCCATGAACATGGTCTTATATTTCTTACATGGATTTATAACTAGGGATGTTACAGAACCCTCCCCCTTGGGGGAACACCATCCTTGGTGTTCAATGAATCCTACAACCAACAAGACTGCTAAAAGAAAAGCATACTGCCCATGGATCTTTATAACACAACACATTACAATATTTACAATGATATCCTATTGAAACATGAAAAACATACCATTTATTGGAGCTTTATAACAAATCTCATTACGGTATTCACAATAAAAAACACATATATAACCATATTTTCTATGGAGATTTATAAATCAAACTCGATACAGTATTTATAATAATATACATATATACACATATGAACATTTTCTCAAATAGACAATAATAGAATACGATGCCTGCATTCACAACAATGGAATCTAGAGGCTCACACCTCCATCCTCAAAGTAATACTAGGATTTACCTCCTTCCTAAGAAGTCCAAAATCCAATACCAGAGTCAAAACTGCATCCAATTTCCAACACTACAATCCTATGCCACTTTCCCTATAAGTGAATAATTATAGACTCATTTTTCTAGGGCACACTCCCATTGTGCATATGATTCCATCTAGAAAATGTAACGACCAAATAAAATCCATTCCAGACCTTCCTAATATGCTACACAGTCCCTCGGGAAATCTAGTAACACCCTTCCATGAAACACACACCTTCCAAGTTCTGTTGGCACCCCCATCCCAGGCAGTCCATCCCTTGACAAGGTTTCCTCACATCGGAAGGTCCAAAAAGCAAGGCATATCCCTGCCTCAAAACCATCATACGAGTAATATCATGCTCATGGAAATCAATGAACAATATTGGGTACTGAGTATCCCACAATGACCCTACTCCTGAAGTGCTTTACCAACATATTGCTGCATGTTCCAATTCCTTTTACTAACATTGCTAGTTCTTGCAGTTAGTTTCAACCACCCAACCAGAAATTTCCACGATTTCCTGTACTAAGCACATATTTCCCATTAGACTCAAATCATACCTCATTGGTAGCTTGTCAACATGGTACACTTGTAATCCTATTCACTTCCTGCCACAAAAAGTCAAGCTAGTTGTTTGATCAATCATCATGTATAAACATATCACATCTTGTTAGCTCAAAACACAAACATCATAAATCAAAATCATATATTACATGTAACCATCAATAAACCATAATCATAGATCACATGTAATGATCATGAGTCAAAATCAGATATCACATGCATAATAAAACTAAAATAAAATATTGATACTTATACTTTAATCGATCTAGCTTCTATCATTATGCTTTTTCCTCTCCAAACACACACTGAACCAGTTGCCACACCTGAAAAACACCTATTGCCTTCTCTTCAACCACATACACATACACATAGTGTGCATCACACACATGCAACCACACACAACATACACCACTATATAACATATGAAAATACCTCTAACATACAACACATACACCTACACCTAGTGTTCGACGCAACACAATACACACACCTACATCCGGTGTACAACACAACACGTACACCTAAACCTTGTGCAAAAAACAATACATACACCTACATTCAGTGTACAACAAAATACATATATGTACGTAGAGTACATCACAACAAATACACATGTCACGATACCACAACTACGCAATGAACATACATAGTACTGCACAAATGCAACACATCATGCATGACATGAACACAATACCTCATGTATACGAGTACCATATGCACAACATGTGCACAGCACCACATGTACAACATGTGCACAACTTCACATGTACACGACACCACATGTACAAAGCGCCACATGCACAATATGTACACAACACCACCTGCACACAACACCACATGTAGAAGATGTACAAAACACCATATACACACAATACCACATGTACAATCATTCACTGAACACCATACGTACATAACACTTCATATACAACATGTACATAACACTATATGTACACAACACCGCATATGCAGCATGCACACAAAACCATATGCACACAACAACACATATCTAACATGTGCACAGTACGATATGTACACAACACTGCATATCCAACATGTACATGGCACCATCTATACCCATCAATGCATATGAAATATACACACAACACCATATATACAACAGGAACACAACATCATATGTACACATTAGTACATATAAAACATTTACACATCACCATAGGTAAAATCACTAAATAGACAACATGCACAACATATACACAACAATAACACTGCACATCCAAAACCACATTTTCTTTACCAAACAACCTTGCTTCCATTGTCTGGATTCCATCCATGCTTATCCTAGCATGTTGTGGATCACGTTGTTTTCATTTTTTTGATGTATCTCTCAACATTACCTTTCCAAAACATTGGCATAGTATAAACACATAATATAAACTTATATCCACATGATACTGACCTCATAAATTTATCAGGGCTAATCTTCCCACTCGATACCAAGAATCTCTTCATGCCATTTTCCTGAATAATAAATCATTCCTCCACAAGAATGATCCCTGACAACCCTATCAAAAATTCACATAGATACATAGATACATATATACATATAAATGTTGTCATTAAACAATCATGATCCATGATGACCCTATCATACACGACATACATACATGTATACATATATGAAAATCAACATAATCATGATCAAAACATAATTACCATATAACATAAGGTCAAGGTTAAGAGAATTCCATTTATCCATGCATAACATGAAAAACATTGAGAACATTAGTCCCAAACATATCCAAGGCACATGATGCCTCAAACCATTTACTTTACCTTTCTCATGTTTGTACTGCCACCGTACATTTACCACAATGGACCCAACCATTCCAATTGATTGTCATATTCTTACCTTCTGTTGCCCTTATACATGCATTGGGATTCATTCGAGTCTTACATTACCTATTAGGTTCCATTCATCCTTTCCTAAGCTTCATTAAATTTCCTCTTTCCCAAACCAATTCCGAAGACTATCAAAAAAAAAAATGCAAGAACAAAATAAAACAATAAGAAAACCATGAAAACCAATAACAATACGACACCACACAAAAAGTGGCATGATCATGTAGAAGACATAATCAGGACCACAAATCAAGCACAAAAATGACAAAATACCAAAATCATAAGCCTAGAAACAAACACCATGACTCGATTCCCATGGGTTCCCAATTCTTCCAAGGGAAAGATAAACCTGAGCCTTCTTCAAGATTTCATAGTAGTATATTTTTCCATGCACTTCCTTGATCATACTACCGTAAACACATAATTGTCAATGTATAAGTAAATATAACAATATATTATTTACCTTACCTTATTGTGCCAAGCACGTTTCCTTGTAACTTAACATGTACATATATCATCTCTCAAGGGACTCCAATCCTTTGAAAAATCCAACTGCAACTAGAAACTAACTAATATGCTTGTCAAATACATGTTCATGAATATAACATATATCCACATAATGTCAGACAAAATCAAGGTTAAGAAGACATCCTGTATGCAAAACACTCATTCATTTGGAATTAGGGTTTCTAAACATAGCCAAAGGAATTCTTACCCAATTCCTTTTTTTTACCTTTTCCTTGCTACAATTGAGTCTTACTATGCAATGTCACATCACCCAACTATTAGTTATATAAAAAAATCAACTAGTACCTTGTCACACTGATGTCAAGCATGTTTCCATGCAATTGGTCACACATGGTAGCCACATGTTCCAAAAATCAAGACATCATGTCTAATAATTAAAAATAACCTTTTCCAAGACTAACAACCAATTCATAATCCGCTAGTAGTCATTAATCATACTACTACAAATAGAGCACATTTACACTCAAGTACATATCAGTTTTCTCATCACATAATGTGTTAGTACAACCGTCTTGAAATAAGATCATTCCTTTAGGAAATATTATAAACACATACTCATACCATGCAATTAATCAAAGATTCAAACAACAAATAGTTGACATAATAGACACCAAAAAATTAAACATAAAATCAAAGACATAATCAAACATTCAAATATCAAATAGATGTCATAAGAAAACTCATACCTTAATGTATCTCAAGAGAGGCTATATTGTCTACACAATCAATCTATATTAGCATGATATAAATTCACAAAACATTAAATCAAACACAAATAAGGTCATTATATCCATAACAATAACTAGCTAACATGTTGATCCAGGTGGATATTGGTGGCCACCCGCCTATTCCACTTGGGCCCCCACCATTGTCTCTTTCAGTTTTTCAGTTTTGGCATAACTTACTATTTTTAGCAATTTTTCGGGTCCTGAACTTCCGGAGCCGTTTTGAGGCCCTAAACGACGTTTTTTGGTATGAAAATTTGTTGCAATTTTGATCATCAAAATCGTCACAAAAGTTGTAGTCCTCGGATAGAGCTTTCTAATGATGTATCATGTGCGTCAAACGGAGATAGTATGCCAAAGTTACGTCCCTGGGAGGTTGAAACACCAATTTACCCAAACGGGGCCCATAGTTTTGGCGCTTCATCTCCTAGGGTTAGGTTTTTGGGATGTTGAGGGCTCTCCATTGTTTCTCAATAATAAATAGGCCCTCGAGCCTCATTGTAACTCAGTTCAGAGGTCTGTAGCCACCACATCTCTTCTCAGAAATTCGCTACCAGCACCCTAGCTATTGTATTTCCATGATGTCTGTAAGCATCTTTCTGTTATTTGATATTAATGAAATGAAGTGTTATTTCCGCTGCATCTCTGTATTTATGGTTATGTGTTTATTCTGTTGCGTTCCTGCATAAATCCGGATCAGTGGTATCAGAGGGGTCTGCTTTTTCTCGATCCTTCTTTGCATATCCCCAACGAGGTCGGGGTATAAGGAGCTAGGGCTTGATCTGGTGGAACCTTTGCAAGATCAGCCTCGTAAACCTCGACGGACGCCCATGGGGGACGAAAAGAAAGATGAGGGAGCAGGAGATCCTATCAAAATATTGCTCGAGGAGGCCCTCGAAAAACAAAGGAACGCGATGATGGATAGCTTTGCTCGGATCCTTCAACGGCTGCCCACCGGCGGCGCATCTGCATCCAGTAGCCACTCTGGAGTTGCGACTCCCTTTAAGGTACAAGTAAATTTTGACATTCCCATATTTGAGGTTCAAATAGACGCAGATGCCGTAGATAGATGGTTGAATCTATTAGAAGGATATTTCTCTATTCATGACTTTTCAGACCGGGAGAAGATTATTTTTGCACTCCTCAAAGCTACCCCCCATGTTAAGGACTGGTGGGAAACCTACTGTGAGAACAAGGACCAGATAGAACCCTCTCTGTTCTCGGCCGTACCAACTTGGAATTCTTTCCGAGACGCCGTCAAGGAACAGTACTATCCCGTGGGGAACTATGAGGACAAGTACATACAATGGACCACGCTGCGACAACAAAGGGATCAAGATGTGCACGAGCTGACGAATCTGTTCCATACCCTGCGCACAAAGTTGGGTATCAAGGATTCAGAGAAACATTTGGTGCTAAAGTATCGCAGCTGTCTGCACAGATACATTCAGGAGGAAATGGAGTTCCTCGACATCTCCTCGCTTGGTACGACATATCGGTATGCTGCCAAGATTGAGCAGAAATTCAAACAGAAGAAGCGAGACTTTGGATCTGCGAATCAAAAGCAAGGGAAAGGTGCTTCCAAACCGCAGAACAAAGGACAGAGCATGGCGGCTAAGGACAACCCGTCAAAGCCACAAGACAAGAACAACACCGTAAAGCCAAAGAAGGACACGGGAAAGTGGTGTGAGTTCCATAAGAGCTCCACTCACAACACAAGTGAGTGTCGGGCCAACCAGTCGCTAGTGGCCGAGATGAGGACTTCTGAGTCAGATGCATGCTCTGACTCCGAATCAGAACCTGAAAAGGGGAATGAAAAAGGGAAACAGATTATTGATGCGGAGCCCAACGCCACTGTTGCCACTACAAAGGTCGAGAAGGAGGAACCGGAAGATCCAGAGGAGGAGGAACGTCTCTTCCACTCCCAGATGTGGGTAAAGGGCTCCCCTGTACAGTTCATTGTCGACAATGGGAGCCAAAAGAACCTCATTTCGGCAGACGCCGTGAAGCGGTTGGGCTTGCCGACCACAGCTCACCCACATCCATACACCATCGGGTGGCTTCACCAAGGACGAGATCTCCGCGTCAGCCAGCAGTGCCGCCTTCCCTATAGCATCAAGCCCTTCACGGATGAGGTATTATGTGACGTTGCTCCTATTGATGTTTCTGATGTATTATTAAGACAACCATACTTGTGGAAGCGTCATGCTGTGTATGAGTCTCGACCTCGTGCTGTTATTATTACTTTGGGAAATAAGTTGTACAGGATACCAGAGGTACCACCTCCTACGACTATCTCTTTGGTTACTGCAAAACAATGTAGTAAGCTCATTTCCCAAACCAGGAAATTCGTTTTCTTGATGATCCGCCCCCAGGGCAAGAAGAAGACTGTGGCCACGACCTCCAGACAGGGCCCCTCTGTGCGACAACAACAAATGGATAAGGTCGTGGAGGAGTACGGGGACATCTTCACCTCACCCACAGGGGTTCCTCTGCACTGCCAGGTCAAGCACCCGATTGATCTGACCCCAGGTGCGCCACTACCCGATGGACCGATCTATCGACGCTCTGTTCTGGAAAATGATGAAATCAAGAGGCAGATTCAGGAGCTGTTGCAGAAAGGTCACATCAGACCAAGTTCATCGCCCTGTGGGAGCCCGATCGTGTTGGTACAGAAGAAGGATGGGACGTGGAGACTATGTATTGACTATCGGGCGCTGAACAAGATCACTGTCCGGAATAGGTACCCAATCCCACGGATTGATGACCTTCTGGACCAACTCCAAGGTGCAAAATATTTCAGTAAGATCGACCTGAAGTCTGGGTATCACCCGGTACCAATTGAACCCTCTGATGTGTGGAAGACTGCCTTCAAAGCTAAGGAAGGCCTTTTTGAATGGCTGGTCATGCCTTTCGGGTTGAAGAATGCTCCCGCAACCTTCATGAGGATGATGGACGACATCTTGCGGCCATTCACCAACTCATTCGTAGTGGTGTACTTGGATGACATTCTGATCTTCAGCAAGACTTTGGAAGAGCACCTTCATCACATCCGACAAGTCCTCCAAACACTGCGGCAACACAAGTTGTGTGCCAATTTGGAGAAGTGCACGTTTGGCATGACCCAGGTTCAATATCTGGGATACATTATTGATGAAAAAGGGGTGCATGTGGATCCAGCCAAGATCCAAGTCATTCGGGATTGGCCAGCCCCGACTACTATAACAGAGCTTCGCAGCTTTCTGGGTCTTGCTAATTTCTACCGTAGATTCGTGTTGGGATTCTCTCATATCACTTGGCCCTTGAGTAAAGTCACCAAAGGAGGAGCGAGAGCAAAATTCTTTTGGTCGGAACCTCAACAGAAGGTGTTCAAAGAATTGAAAAATTGCCTCTGTTCTGCCCCAGTGCTCACCTTACCAGACTTGCAGCAGCCGTTTGAGATCGAGACAGATGCCTCTGACTATGCTATTGGGGCAGTTCTTACTCAACAGGGACATCCAGTGGCATATCACAGTGAGACATTGTCTGAGACAGTTCGCAAGTATCCCACCCATGACAAAGAAATGTATTCCATTGTGCAAGCCTGTCGACAATGGAAGCATTACATTTTGGGGAAGGAAACAATCATCCACACAGACCACCAGCCCCTGCAGTTCATACAGACACAAGGGAAGTTGCAAAATGATCGCCATCAGAAGTGGTCCACATATCTGCAACAGTTTCATTTGAACATCAAGTACAAGAAGGGTAGCACCAATAATGTTGCAGACTGCCTCGGCCGACCACCGATCATGGCGCTCACCACCGTGCTCAACTCTTGTGGGCACGAGACTTCTGATTGGCCGCTTCTCTATGAGAGTGACCCAGAATTCGGCCACACTTACAAGGCACTCTTGGGGGGCACACAGGTTCCAAATTTTCACCTCCAAGATGCACTTTTATGTCACCTGGGACACCTTTGTGTTCCTTCAAGCGAGCGTGCCAAGATGATATGGGAAGCACACTACAGTCGAGTCGCTGGGCATTTCGGGGTCGAGAAAACGGTAGCAATACTACAGAAGTATTTCTATTGGCCGAACCTTCGAAAGGATGTCGAGAAGCACATCAGATCCTGCACTGCTTGTGCCATTGCCAAACCGACCATCAAGAAGCAAGGCCTATATACTCCACTACCTACCCCTAGTCGACCGTGGGAATCCATCTCCATGGATTACATGTCGGGCCTGCCTTCTACTAAGAATGGAAATGACTGTGTTTTCGTGGTCGTTGACAGATTCTCGAAGATGACCATCATGGCGGCCTGTAAGAAGAATATCACAGCAGAAGCCACTGCTAAACTCTTCTTTGAACGAGTGTGGGTGCACTTTGGGATCCCACAGTCTGTCATATCAGATCGAGATAGCAGGTTCCTCAGCACATTTTGGTCCAGCCTCTGGTCAATGTTGGACACAAAGCTCACCAAGTCCACAGCTTTCCATCCCCAAACAGATGGCCAGACAGAGGTCGTCAACAGAATGATTGTACACATTCTGCGCATGTACAACTCAAAGCATCCACGCACATGGGACGAGAGCCTCCCCTATGTACAACACGGTTATAACCGGGCTCTCCACAGTTCAATTGGCCATAGCCCCTTTCAGGTGGGCTTGGGATTCCAGCCACTATGTCCCATTGACATAGCCATGCCGTTTGCAGCTGCTCAGGCTGATTCAGCTCATGTCCAGTCTGAAGTTGACAAAGCAAGTAGCTTCATCGAGTGCATTCAACACATCCGCCAACAAGTTCATGATATATTGGACAGAGCCAATGCCAAGTACAAGCAACGCCATGATCAACACCGGGTGCCACACAACTTCCAGGTGGGCGACAAAGTATGGCTACATTTGCAGAAGGAGCGCCTCAATGGACCCCACCGCAAGCTTCGCCCGCTCCGATACGGGCCGTACACCATCACCAAGGCTGTAGGGAACAATGCATTCGAGCTCAGTATTCCACCATTCCTTGGTCTGCACCCAGTCTTCAATGTGGATCGCCTTCGTCCTTACTTCCCACCTCTACTGGACACCTCGGACATTGCGGAACAACTCACACCAACAGAGTTAAATCCAGACTGCATGGAACAGGCCACCACAGATTGTATCATGGACATGCAAATCAAGAACACTCGCCAGCAGAAGATCCAACTATATCGGGTTGTCAAAGCTGGCCAACTCCTGCACCAAGGAAAGTGGTTCACCAGGGACCAAGTTCAGCAGAAATTTCCTCATCTCATGGGGGAACTTAACGCAATGGGGACCATTGCTTCCTAAGGGGGGAGGAATGATCCAGGTGGATATTGGTGGCCACCCGCCTATTCCACTTGGGCCCCCACCATTGTCTCTTTCAGTTTTTCAGTTTTGGCATAACTTACTATTTTTAGCAGTTTTTCGGGTCCTGAACTTCCGGAACCGTTTTGAGGCCCTAAACGACGTTTTTTGGTATGAAAATTTGTTGCAATCGTCACAAAAGTTGTAGTCCTCGGATAGAGCTTTCTAATGATGTATCATGTGCGTCAAACGGAGATAGTATGCTAAAGTTACGTCCCTGGGAAGTTGAAACACCAATTTACCCAAACGGGGCCCATAGTTTTGGCGCTTCATCTCCTAGGGTTAGGTTTTTGGGATGTTGAGGGCTCTCCATTGTTTCTCAATAATAAATAGGCCCTCGAGCCTCATTGTAACTCGGTTCAGAGGTCTGTAGCCACCACATCTCTTCTCAGAGATTCGCTACCAGCACCCTAGCTATTTTATTTCCATTATGTCTGTAAGCATCTTTCTGTTATTTGATATTAATGAAATGAAGTGTTATTTCCGCTGCATCTCTGTATTTATGGTTGTGTGTTTATTCTGTTGCGTTCCTGCATAAATCCGGATCAGTGGTATCAGAGCGGGCTGCTTTTTCTCGATCCTTCTTTGCATGTCCCCAACGAGGTCGGGGTATAAGGAGCTAGGGCTTGATCTGGTGGAACCTTTGCAAGATCAGCCTCGTAAACCTCGACGGACGCCCATGGGGGACGAAAATAAAGATGAGGGAGCAGGAGATCCTATCAAAATATTGCTCGAGGAGGCCCTCGAAAAACAAAGGAACGCGATGATGGATAGCTTTGCTCAGATCCTTCAACGGCTGCCCACCGGCGGCGCATCTGCATCCAGTAGCCACTCTGGAGTTGCGACTCCCTTTAAGGTACAAGTAAATTTTGACATTTCCATATTTGAGGGTCAAATAGACGCAGATGCCGTAGATAGATGGTTGAATCTATTAGAAGGATATTTCTCTGTTCATGACTTTTCAGACCCGGAGAAGATTATTTTTGCACTCCTCAAAGCTACCCCCCATGTTAAGGACTGGTGGGAAACCTACTGTGAGAACAAGGACCAGACAGAACCCTCTATGTTCTCGGCCGTACCAACTTGGAATTCTTTTCGAGACGCCGTCAAGGAACAGTACTATCCCGTGGGGAGCTATGAGGACAAGTACATACAATGGACCACGCTGCGACAACAAAGGGATCAAGATGTGCATGAGCTGACGAATCTGTTCCATACACTGCGCACAAAGTTGGGTATCAAAGATTCAGAGAAACATCTGGTGCTAAAGTATCGCAGCTGTCTGCACAAATACATTCAGGAGGAAATGGAGTTCCTTGACATCTCCTCGCTTGGTACGACATACCGGTATGCTGCCAAGATTGAGTAGAAATTCAAGCAGAAGAAGCGAGACTTTGGATGCGCGAATCAAAAGCAAGGGAAAGGTGCTTCCAAACCGCAGAACAAAGGACCGAGCCAAGGCATGGCGGCTAAAGACAACTCATCGAAGCCACAAGAAAAGAACAACACCGCAAAGCCAAAGAAGGACACGGGAAAGTGGTGTGAGTTCCATAAGAGCTCCACTCACAACACAAGTGAGTGTCGGGCCAAGCAGTTGCTAGTGGCCGAGATGAGGGCTTCTGAGTCAGATGCATGCTCTGACTCCAAATCAGAACCTGAAAAGGCGAATGAAAAAGGGAAACAGATTATTGATGCGGAGCCCAACGCCACTGTTGCCACTGCAAAGATCCAAAAGGAGGAACCGGAAGATCCAGAGGAGGAGGAACGTCTCTTCCACTCCCGGATGTGGGTAAAGGGCTCCCCGGTACAGTTCATTGTCGACAATGGGAGCCAAAAGAACCTCATTTCAGCAGACGCCGTGAAGCGGTTGGGCTTGCCGACCACAGCTCACCCACATCCATACACCATCGGGTGGCTTCACCAAGGACGAGATCTCCGCGTCAGCCGACAGTGTCGCCTTCCCTATAGCATCAAGCCCTTCACGGATGAGGTATTGTGTGACGTTGCTCCTATTGATGTTTCTGATGTATTATTAGGACAACCATACTTGTGGAAGCGTCATGCTGTGTATGAGTCTCGGCCTCGTGCTGTTATTGTTACTTTGGGAAATAAGTTGTACAGGATACCAGAGGTACCACCTCCTGCCGCTATCTCTTTGGTTACTGCAAAACAATGCAGTAAGCTCATTTCCCAAACCAGGAAATTCGTTTTCCTGATGATCCGCCCCCAGGGCAAGAAGAAGACTATGGCCACGACCTCCAGACAGGGCCCCTCTGCACGACAACAACAAATGGATAAGGTCGTGGAGGAGTACGGGGACATCTTCACCTCACCCATAGGGGTTCCTCTGCACTGTCAGGTCAAGCACCCGATTGATCTGACCCCAGGTGTGCCACTACCCAATGGACCAATCTATCGGCGCTCTGTTCTGGAGAATGATGAAATCAAGAGGCAGATTCAGGAGCTGTTGCAGAAAGGTCACATCAGACCAAGTTCATCTCCCTGTGGGAGCCCGATCGTGTTGGTACAGAAGAAGGATGGGACGTGGAGACTCTGTATTGACTATCGGGCGCTGAACAAGATCACTGTCCGGAATAGGTACCCAATCCCACGGATTGATGACCTTCTGGACCAACTCCAAGGTGCAAAATATTTCGGTAAGATCGACCTGAAGTCTGGGTATCACCAGGTACCAATTGAACCCTCTGATGTGTGGAAGACTGCCTTCAAAGCTAAGGAAGGCCTTTTTGAATCGCTGGTCATGCCTTTCGGGTTGACGAATGCTCCCGCAACCTTCATGAGGATGATGGACGACATCTTGCGGCCATTCACCAACTCATTCGTAGTGGTGTACTTGGATGACATTCTGATCTTCAGCAAGACTTGGGAAGAGCACCTTCATCACATCCGACAAGTCCTCCAAACACTGCGGCAACACAAGTTGTGTACCAATTTGGAGAAGTGCACGTTTGGCATGACCCAGGTTCAATATCTGGGATACATTATTGATGAAAGGGGGGTGCATGTGGATCCAGCCAAGATCCAAGTCATTCGGGATTAGCCAGCCCCGACTACTATAACAGAGCTTCGCAGCTTTCTGGGTCTTGCTAATTTCTACCGTAGATTCGTGTTGGGATTCTCTCATATCACTTGGCCCTTGAGTCAAGTCACCAAAGGAGGAGCGAGAACAAAATTCTTTTGGTCGGAACCTCAACAGAAGGCATTCAAAGAATTGAAAAATCGCCTCTGTTCTGCCCCAGTGCTCACCTTACCAGACTTGCAGCAGCCATTTGAGATCGAGACAGATGCCTCTGACTATGCTATTGGGGCAGTTCTTACTCAACAGGGACATCCAGTGGCATATCACAGTGAGACATTGTCTGAGGCAGTTCGCAAGTATCCCACCTATGACAAAGAAATGTATTCCATTGTGCAAGCCTGTCGACAATGGAAGCATTACATTTTGGGGAAGGAAACAATCATCCACACAGACCACTGGCCCCTGCAGTTCATACAGACACAAGGGAAGTTGCAGAATGATCGCCATCAGAAGTGGTCCACATATCTGCAACAGTTTCATTTGAACATCAAGTACAAAAAGGGTAGCACCAATAATGTTGCAGACTGCCTCAGCCGACCACCGATCGTGGCGCTCACCACCGTGCTCAACTCTTGTGGGCACGAGACTTCTGATTGGCCGCTTCTCTATGAGAGTGACCCAGAATTCGGCCACACTTACAGGGCACTCTTAGGGGGCACACAAGTTCCAAATTTTCACCTCCAAGATGCACTTTTATGTCACCTGGGACACCTTTGTGTTCCTTCAAGCGAGCGTGCCAAGATGATATGGAGGCTTCCTACGAACAAAATTATTTGGAGCATTTCGGGTCGAGGAAAACGATGGCAATATAAGTATTTCTGGCCGGACCTTCGAAGAGGATGTGAGAAGCTGTGATCTGCCCAGCCTTGTGCCATTGCCAAACCGACCATCGAAGCAAGGCCTATATACTCCACTACCTACCCCTAGTCGACAGTAGGAATCCATCTCCATGGATTACGTATCGGAACGCCTTCTACTAAAAATGGAAATAGTATGTTTTCGTAGTCGTTGACGATTCTCGAAGATAGCCATCATGAGCGGCACAGCAAAATATCACGGTGACCATTGCTAAACTCTTCTTTGAACGAGTATGGGTACACTTTGGGATCCCACAGTCTATCATATCAGATCGAGATAGCAGGTTCCTCAGCACATTTTGGTCCAGCCTTTGGTCAATGTTGAACACAAAGCTCACCAAGTCCATAGCTTTCCATCCCCAAACAGATGGCCAGACAGAGGTCGTCAACAGAATGATTGTACACATTCTGCACATGTACAATTCAAAGCATCCCCGCACATGGGACGAGAGCCCCTATGTACAACATAGTTATAACCGGGCTCTCCACAATTCAATTGGCCATAGCCCCTTTCAGGTGGGCTTGGGATTCCAGCCACTATGTCCCATTGACGTAGCCATGCCATTTGCAGCTGCTCAGGCCGATTGACTCATGTCCGATGCGAAGTTGACAAAGCAAGTAGCTTCATCGTGGTGCATTCAACACATCCGCCAACAAGTTCATGAGAGAAGGGACGAGAGCCAATGCAGAAGCCAAACGGTGCCATGATCAACACCGGGTGCCACACAACTTCCAGGTGGGCGACAAAGTATGGCTGCATTTGCGGAAGGAGCGCCTCACTGGACCTCACCGCAAGCTTCACCCGCTCCGATACGGGCCGTACACCATCACCAAGGCTGTAGGGAACAATGCTTTCGAGCTTAGTATTCCACCATTCCTTGGTCTGCACCCAGTCTTCAATGTGGATCGCCTTCGTCATTACTTCCCACCTCTACTGGACACTTCGGACATTGCAGAACAACTCACACCAACAGGGTTAAACCAGGGCCCGCCACCGCGGGCCACCACGGTTATTGTCATGGACATGCAAATCAAGAACACTCGTCAATTTGGGTCCAAGTTTGTGTCGAATTTGTCAAGGCTGACAACCTCTTAAGGAAAGTGGTTCACCGAGGGACCAAGTTCGGCGGAAATTTCCTCATCTCATGGAGGAACTTAACGCAATGGGGACCATTTCTTCCTAAGGGGGAGGAATGATCCGGGTGGATATTGGTGGCCACCCGCCTATTCCACTTGGGCCCCCACTATTGTCTCTTTCAGTTTTTCAGTTTTGGCATAACTTACTATTTTTAGCAGTTTTTCGGGTCCTGAACTTCCGGAGCCGTTTTGAGGCCCTAAACGACGTTTTTTGGTATGAAAATTTGTTGCGATTTTTGATCATCAAAATCTTCACAAAAGTTTTAGTCTCGGATAGAGCTTTCTAATGATGTATCATGTGCGTCAAACGGAGATAGTATGCTAAAGTTACGTCCACAGGAAGTTGAAACACCAATTTACCCAAACGGGGCCCATAGTTTTGGCGCTTCATCTCCTAGGGTTAGGTTTTGGGATGTTGAGGGCTCTCCATTGTTTCTCGATAATAAATAGGCCCTGCGAGCCTCATTGTAACTCGATTCGAGGGTACGTAGCCACCACATCTCTTCTCGAGAGATTCGCTACCGGCACCTAGCTATTTTATTTCCATTATGTACGTAAGCATCTTTACATTTATTTGATATTAATGAAATGAAGTGTTATTTCCCTTGCATCTACGTATTTATGGTTATGTGTTTATTCTGTTGCGTTCTGCATAAATCCGGATCGGTGGTATCGAGCCGGTCTGCTTTTCTCGATCCTTCTTTGCATGTCCCCAACGAGGTCGGGGTATAAGGAGCTAGGGCTTGATCTGGTGGAACCTTTGCAAGATCGGCCCTCGTAAACCTCGACGGACGCTCATGGGGGACGAAAAGAAAGATGAGGGAGCGGGGGAGATCCTATCAAAATATTGCTCGAGGAGGCCCTCGAAAAACAAAGGAACGCGATGATGGATAGCTTTGCTCGGATCCTTCGACGGTACACGCCGCCGGCGGCGCATGCGCATCCGATGGCCACTACGGAGTTGCGACTCCTTTAAGGTACGAAGTAAATTTTGACATTCCCATATTTGAGGGTCCAATAGACGCGGTCACCGAAGTAGATAGATGGTTGAATCTATTAGAAGGATATTTCTCTATTCATGACTTTTCGGACTAGGAGAAGATTATTTTTGCACTCCTCAAAGCTACCCCCCATGTTAGGGCCCGGTCGGGAAACCTCTTGTGAGAACAAGGACCGGACAAAACCCTCTACGTTCTCGGCGGCACCAAGCACGATTCTTCCAGGGAGCCGAGTCAAGGAACGTGCTATCCGTGGGGAGCTATGAGGACAAGTACATACAATGGACCACGCTGCGACAACAAAGGGATCAAGATGTGCACGGGCGATGAATACGATTTCATACCTAGCACAAGTTGGGTATCAAAGATTCGAGGAGAAACATTTGGTGCTAAAGTATCGCGATTGTATGCACTCGAATACATTCGGAGGAAATGGAGTTCCTCGACATCTCCTCGTTTGGTACTGACATCTTAGGTATCTTTTAACGAATTCGACGAAATTCCAAACGGAAAGAAGCGAGACTTTGGATGCGCGAATCAAAAGCAGAGAAAAGGTGCTTCCAAACCGCGGAGACAAAGGACGAGCATGGCGGCTAAGGACAACCGTCAAGCCTGAAGACAAGAACAACGAAGTAAAGCCAAAGAAGGACACGGGAAAGTGGTGTGAGTTCCATAAGAGCTCCACTCACAACACAAGTAGTGTCGGGCCAAACGATCGCTAGTGGCCGAGAGATGAGGGCTTGAGTCGGATGCATGCTCGACTCGAATCGAAACACGAGGGGAATGAAAAAGGAAACAGAGATTATTGATGCGGAGCCCAACGCCCGTTGTTGCCACTACAAAGGTCCAGAAGGAGGAGCCGGAAGATCGAGAGGAGGAGGAACGTCTCTTCCACTCCGAGATGTGGGTAAGGGCTCCACAATGCAGTTCATTGTCGACAATGGGAGCCAAAAGAACCTCATTTCGACGGACGCGGTGAGCGGTTGGGCTTGCCAACCTCGGCTCACCCACATCCATACACCATCGGGTGGCTTCACCAAGGACGAGATCTCGCGTCGGACGACGGTGTCGCCTTCCTATAGCATCAAGCCCTTCACGGATGAGGTATTATGTGATGTTGCTCGTATTGATGTTTCGATGTATTATTAGGACAACCATACTTGTGGAAGCGTCATGCGTAGCGCGAGTCTCGACCTCGTCTTTACATTATTATTACTTTGGGAAATAAGTTGTACGGGATACCGGAGGTACCACCTCCTACGAATATCTCTTTGATTCTTGCCAAAAAAATGTAGTAAGCTCATTTCCCAAACCGAAGTCGTTTTTCTGATGATCGAAAACCCCCCGGGCGAGAAGCGTGGCCACGACCTCTAGACGGGGCCCCTCGCACGACAACAACAAATGGATAAGGTCGTGGAGGAGTACGGGGACATCTTCACCTCACCCACGGGGTTCCTGCGCAACGCCGGGTCAAGCACCCGATTGATCGACCCCGAGTGCGCCACTACCCAATGGACGGAGTCTATCGACGCTCTTGTTGCGGGAAAATGATGAAATCAAGAGAGCGGATTCGGGGGAGGTTTGTTGCGAAAGGTCACATCGGACCAAGTTCATCGCCCTGTGGGAGCCGTCGTGTTGGTACGAGAAGAAGGATGGGACGTGGAGACTACGTATTGACTATCGGGCGAGCAGATCCTTTATCTAGGAATAGGTACCCAATCCCACGGATTGATGACCTTCTGGACCAACTCGAGTGAAAAATATTTCGGTAAGATCGACTGATGCAGGTATCACCGAGTACCGAATTGAACCCTCGATGTGTGGAAGGCTGCCTTCCAAGGCTAAGGAAGGCCTTTTTGAATGGATGGTCATGCCTTTCGGGTTGACGAATGCTCCGCAACCTTCATGAGGATGATGGATGACATCTTGCGGCCATTCACCAACTCATTCGTAGTGGTGTACTTGGATGACATTCGATCTTCGAAAGCTGAAGACTTGGGAAGAGCACCTTCATCTGTCCAAGCCGAGTCCTCCAAACAACTGCGGCAACACAAGTTGTGTGCCAATTTGGAGAAGTGCACGTTTGGCATGACCCGGGTTCAATATACGGGATACATTGATGAAAAGGGGGTGCATGTGGATCTAGCCGGGATCCAAGTCATTCGGGATTGGCCGGCCCGACTACTATACTTGAGCTTCGAAGCTTTACGGGTCTTACTAATTTCTACGAAGTAGATTCGTGTTGGGATTCTCTCATATCACTTGGCCCTTGAGTCGAGTCACCGAAGGAGGAGCGAGAGAAAAATTATTTTGGTCGGAACCTCAACGAGCGTTCAAGGGTGAAAAATCGCCTCGCTGTTACGCCGATGCTCACCTTACCGGACTTGCGGCGGCCATTTGAGATCGAGACGGATGCCTCGGCCTATGCTATTGGGCGGTTCAACCTCCCACTTCGAGGACATCCGATGGCATATCACGGTGAGACATTGTCAGAGCCGGTTCGCAAGTATCACATGTGAAAATGTATTCCATTGTGCGAGCACATCGACAATGGAAGCATTGACCCCAGGGGAAGAGCTTGATCATCCACACGAGACCACCGACACAGTTCATACGGACACGGGGAAGTTGCGGAATGATCGCCATCGAAGTGGTCCACATGTACACAACGATTTCATTTGAACATCAAGTACAAGAAGGGTAGCACCAATAATAACGATCGCCTCGGCCGACCACCGATCGTGGCGCTCACCACCGTGCTCAACTCTTGTGGGCACGAGACCCCCCGATTGGCGGCTTCTCTATGAGAGTGACCCGAGAATTCAGCCACACTTACAAAGTACTCTTGGGGGGCACACAAGTTCCATATTTTCACCTCGAAGATGCACTTTTATGTCTGCAGGGACACCTTTGTGTTCCTTCAAGCGAGCGTGCCAAGATGATATCGGAAGCACACTACGGTCGAGTGTTGGGCATTTCGGGAGTCGAGAAAACGGTAAGCAATACTACGAAGTATTTCTATTGGCCGAACCTTGAAAGGATGTCGAGAAGCATATGATCTTGCTGCTTGCTTGTGCCATTGCCAAACCAGGCCATCAAGAAGCAAGGCCTATATACTCCACTACCTACCCCTAGTCGGCGGTAGAATCCATCTCCATGGATTACATGTCGGCTTTGCCTTCTACTAAGAATGGAAATGGTTGTGTTTTCGTGGTCGTTAATGATTCTCGAAGATGGCCATCATGGCGGCACATGGGAATATCACGACGAAGCCTTTGCTAAACTCTTCTTTGAACGAGTGTGGGTGCACTTTTGGGATCCCACGATTACATCGCATCAGATCGAGATAGCGGGTTCCTCGGCCTACATTTTTGGTCCGACTCGGCGAGTCGATGTTGGACCTGGCTCACCAAGTCCACGGCTTTCCATCCCCGAACGGATGGCCGGAGACGAGAGGTCGTCAACGGAATGATTGTACACATTCGCGCATGTCTGACTCAAAGCATCCACGCACATGGGACGAGAGCCTCCCCTATGTACAACACCGGTTATAACCGGGCTCTCCACGGTTCGATTGGCCATAGCCCCTTTCGGAGTGGGCTTGGGATTCCGACCACTATGTCCCATTGACATAGCCATGCCATTTGCGGTGCTCGGTAGGTTCGGCTCATGTCCGGTCTGAAGTTGACAAAGCAAGTAGCTTCATCGAGCGCATTCAACACATCAGCCAACAAGTTCATGAGATATTGGACGAGCCAATGCGAAGTACAAGCAGTGCCATGATCAACATAGGGTGCCACACCACTTCCCGGTGGCGGCAATCATGGCTACATTTGCGAAGGAGCGCCTCTTGGACCTCACCGCAAGCTTCGCCCGCTCCGTCTGGTAGTACACCATCACGAAGGCTACTTAGGTAACAATGCCTTCGAGCAGTATTCCACCATTCCTTGGTACGCACCCGGTCTTCGATGGATCGCCTTCGTCCTTACTTTCCACCTCTCTTGGACACCTCGGACATTGCGGAACATCTCACACCAACGGGATTCAAACCCCGGACTGCATGCGACGAGCCACCACGAAAGTTGTATCATGGACATGCAAATCAAGAACACTCGTCAACGAGCGGATCAAGCTGTCGGGTTGTCAAAGGCGGCCAACTCTTGCACCCGAGGAAAGTGGTTCACCGGGGGACCAAGTTGACGAAATTTCCTCATCTCATGGAGGAACTTAACGCAATGGGGACCATTTCTTCCTAAGGGGGGGAGGAATGATCCGGTGGATATTGGTGGTCACCCATGGGCCCCCACCATTGTCTCTTTCAGTTTTTCAGTTTTGGCATAACTTACTATTTTTAGCAGTTTTTCGGGTCCTGAACTTCCGGAGCCGTTTTGAGGCCCTACACGACATTTTTTGGTATGAAAATTTGTTGCGATTTTGATCATCAAAATCGTCACAAAAGTTGTAGTCCTCGGATAGAGCTTTCTAATGATGTATCATGTGCGTCAAACAGAGATAGTATGCTAAAGTTACGTCCCTGGGAAGTTGAAACACCAATTTACCCAAACGGGGCCCATAGTTTTGGCGCTTCATCTCCTAGGGTTAGGTTTTTGGGATGTTGAGGGTTCTCCATTGTTTCTCAATAATAAATAGGCCCTCGAGCCTCATTGTAACTCAGTTCAGAGGCCTGTAGCCGCCACATCTCTTCTCGGAGATAGCTACCAGTGCCCTAGCTAGTTTTATTTCCATTTTGTCTGTAAGAAAATTTCAGTTCTTTGATATTAATGAAATGAAGTGTTATTTCCGCTGCATCTCTGTATTTATGGTTATGTGTTTATTCGGTTGCGTTCCTGCATAAATCCGGATCAGTGGTATCAGAGCGGTCTGCTTTTTCTCGATCCTTCTTTGCATGTCCCCAACGAGGTCGGGGTATAAGGAGCTGGGGCTTGATCTGGTGGAACCTTTGCAAGATCAGCCTCGCAAACCTCGACGGACGCCCATGGGGGACGAAAAGAAAGATGAGGGAGCAGGAGATCCTATCAAAATATTGCTCGAGGAGGCCCTCGAAAAACAAAGGAACGCGATGATGGATAGCTTTGCTCGGATCCTTCAACGGCTGCCCACCGGCGGCGCATATGCATCCAGTAGCCACTCTGGAGTTGCGACTCCCTTTAAGGTACAAGTAAATTTTGACATTCCCATATTTGAGGGTCAAATAGACGCAGATGCCTTAGATAGATGGTTGAATCTATTAGAAGGATATTTCTCTGTTCATGACTTTTCAGACCGGGAGAAGATTATTTTTGCACTCCTCAAAGCTACCCCCCATGTTAAGGACTGGTGGGAAACCTACTGTGAGAACAAGGACCAGACAGAACCCTCTCTGTTCTCGGCTGTACCAACTTGGAATTCTTTCCCAGACGCCGTCAAGGAACAGTACTATCCCGTGGGGAGCTATGAGGACAAGTACATACAATGGACCACGCTGCGACAACAAAGGGATCAAGATGTGCACGAGCTGACAAATCTGTTCCATACCCTGCGCACAAAGTTGGGTATCAAAGATTCAAAGAAACATTTGGTGCTAAAGTATCGCAGTTGTCTGCACAGATACATTCAGGAGGAAATGGAGTTCCTCGACATCTCCTCGCTTGGTACGACATACCGGTATGCTGCCAAGATTGAGCAGAAATTCAAGCAGAAGAAGCGAGACTTTGGATTTGCGAATCAAAAGCAAGGGAAAGGTGCTTCCAAACCGCAGAACAAAGGACCAAGCCAAGGCATGGTGGCTAAAGACAACTCATCAAAGCCACAAGAAAAGAACAGCACCGCAAAGCCAAAGAAGGACACGGGAAAGTGGTGTGAGTTCCATAAGAGCTCCACTCACAACACAAGTGAGTGTCGGGCCAAGCAGTCGCTAGTGGCCGAGATGAGGGCTTCTGAGTCAGATGCATGCTCTGAATCCGAATCAGAACCTGAAAAGGCGAATGAAAAAGGGAAACAGATTATTGATGCGGAGCCCAACGCCACTGTTGCCACTGCAAAGATCCAAAAGGAGGAACCGGAAGATCCAGAGGAGGAGGAACGTCTCTTCCACTCCCGGATGTGGGTAAAGGGCTCCCCGGTACAGTTCATTGTCGACAATGGGAGCCAAAAGAACCTCATTTCAGCAGACGCCGTGAAGCGGTTGGGCTTGCCGACCACAGCTCACCCACATCCACACACCATCGGGTGGCTTCACCAAGGACGAGATCTCCGCGTCAGCCAGCAGTGTCGCCTTCCCTATAGCATCAAGCCCTTCACGGATGAGGTATTATGTGACGTTGCTCCTATTGATGTTTCTGATGTATTACTAGGACAACCATACTTGTGGAAGCGTCATGCTGTGTATGAGTCTCGACCTCGTGCTGTTATTATTACTTTGGGAAATAAGTTGTACAGGATACCAGAGGTACCACCTCCTACGAATATCTCTTTGGTTACTACAAAACAATGTAGTAAGCTCATTTCCCAAACCAGGAAATTCGTTTTCCTGATGATCCGCCCCCAGGGCAAGAAGAAAACTGTGGCCACGACCTCTAGACAAGGCCCCTCTGCACGACAACAACAAATGGATAAGGTCGTGGAGGAGTACGGGGACATCTTCACCTCACCCACAGGGGTTCCTCTGCACTGCCAGGTCAAGCACCCGATTGATCTGACCCCAGGTGCGCCACTACCCAATGGACCGATCTATCGACGCTGCATTGCTAAAAAATGATCTAATCAGGGCGATTCGGAGGCAAACAACGAAGGTCACATCAGACCAAGTTCATCTCCCTGTGGGAGCCCGATCGTGTTGGTACGGAAGAAGGATGGGACGTGGAGACTCTGTATTGACTATCGGGCGCTGAACAAGATCACTGTCCGGAATAGGTACCCAATCCCACGAATTGATGACCTTCTGGACCAACTCCAAGGTGAAAAATATTTCAGTAAGATCGACCTGAAGTCTGGGTATCACCAGGTACCAATTGAACCCTCTGATGTGTGGAAGACTGCCTTCAAGGCTAAGGAAGGCCTTTTTGAATGGCTGGTCATGCCTTTCGGGTTGACGAATGCTCCCGCAACCTTCATGAGGATGATGGACGACATCTTGCGGCCATTCACCAACGCATTCGTAGTGGTGTACTTGGATGACATTCTGATCTTCAGCAAGACTTGGGAAGAGCACCTTCATCACATCCGACAAGTCCTCCAAACACTGCGGAAACACAAGTTGTGTGCCAATTTGGAGAAGTGCACGTTTGGCATGACCAGGTTCAATATCCGGGATACATTATTGATGAAAGGGGGTGCATGTGGATCCAGCCAAGATCCAAGTCATTCGGGATTGGCCAGCCCCGACTACTATAACAGAGCTTCGCAGCTTTCTGGGTCTTGCTAATTTCTACCATAGATTCGTGTTGGGATTCTCTCATATCACTTGACCCTTGAGTCAAGTCACCAAAGGAGGAGCGAGAGAAAAATTCTTTTGGTCGGAACCTCAACAGAAGGCGTTCAAAGAATTGAAAAATCGCCTCTGTTATGCCCCAGTGCTCACCTTACCAGACTTGCAGCAGCCATTTGAGATCGAGACAGATGCCTCTGACTATGCTATTGGGGCAGTTCTTACTCAACAGGGACATCCAGTGGCATATCACGGTGAGACATTGTCTGAGACAGTTCGCAAGTATCCCACCTATGACAAAGAAATGTATTCCATTGTGCAAGCCTGTCGACAATGGAAGCATTACATTTTGGGGAAGGGAACAATCATCCACACAGACCACCGGCCCCTGCAGTTCATACAGACACAAGGGAAGTTGCAGAATGATCGCCATCAGAAGTGGTCCACATATCTGCAACAGTTTCATTTGAACATCAAGTACGAGAAGGGTAGCACCAATAATGTTGCAGACTGCCTCAGCCGACCACCGATCGTGGCGCTCACCACCGTGCTCAACTCTTGTGGGCACGAGACTTCTGATTGGCCGCTTCTCTATGAGAGTGACCCAGAAGTCGGCCACACTTACAAGGCACTCTTGGGGGGCACGCAAGTTCCAAATTTTCACCTCCAAGATGCACTTTTATGTCACCTGGGACACCTTTGTGTTCCTTCAAGCGAGCGTGCCAAGATGATATGGGAAGCACACTACAGTCGAGTCGCTGGGCATTTCGGGGTCGAGAAAACGGTAGCAATACTACAGAAGTATTTCTATTGGCCGAACCTTCGAAAGGATGTCGAGAAGCACATCAGATCCTGCACTGCTTGTGCCATTGCCAAACCGACCATCGAGAAGCAAGGCCTATATACTCCACTACCTACCCCTAGTCGACCGTGGGAATCCATCTCCATGGATTACATGTCGGGCCTGCCTTCTACTAAGAATGGAAATGACTGTGTTTTCGTGGTCGTTGACAGATTCTCGAAGATAGCCATCATGGCGGCCTGTAAGAAGAATATCACAGCAGAAGCCACTGCTAAACTCTTCTTTGAACGAGTGTGGGTGCACTTTGGGATCCCACAGTCTATCATATCAGATCGAGATAGCAGGTTCCTTAGCACATTTTGGTCCAGCATCTGGTCGATGTTGGATACCAAGCTCACCAAGTCCACAGCTTTCCATCCCCAAACAGATGGCCAGACAGAGGTCGTCAACGGAATGATTGTACACATTCTGCGCATGTACAATTCAAAGCATCCACGCACATGGGACGAGAGCCTCCCCTATGTACAACATAGTCATAATCGGGCTCTCCACGGTTCAATTGGCCATAGCCCCTTTCGGAGTGGGCTTGGGATTCCGACCACTATGTCCCATTGACATAGCCATGCCATTTGCAGGCGCCGGAGCCGATTCAGCTCATGTCCAGATACGAAGTTGACAAAAGCCATAGCCAGTAGCTTCATCGGCGCATTCAACACATCCCGCCAACAAGTTCTTGAGATATTGGACGAGAGCCAATGCGAGAGAAAGTACAAACGAGCGCCACCCGATCCAGCACGGTGCCACACCACTTCCGGGTGGGCGACAAAGTATGGCTACATTTGCAGAAGGAGCGCCTCACTGGACCTCACCGCAAGCTTTGCCCGCTCCGATACGGGCCGTACACCATCACCAAGGCTGTAGGTAACAATGCCTTCGAGCTTGGTATTCCACCATTCCTTGGTCTGCACCCAGTCTTCAATGTGGATCGCCTTCGTCCTTAGTTTCCACCTCTACTGGACACCTCGGACATTGCAGAACAACTCACACCAACAGAGTTAAACCCAGACTGCATGGAACAGGCCACCACAGATTGTATCATGGACATGCAAATCAGGAACACTCGTCAACAGCAGATCCAACTGTATCGGGTTGTCAAAGCTGGCCAACTCCTGCACCAAGGAAAGTGGTTCACCAGGGACCAAGTTCAGCAGAAATTTCCTCATCTCATGGAGGAACTTAACGCAATGGGGACCATTGCTTCCTAATGGGGGAGGAATGATCCAGGTGGATATTGGTGGCCACCCGCCTATTCCACTTGGGCCCCCACCATTGTCTCTTTCAGTTTTTCAGTTTTGGCATAACTTACTATTTTTAGCAGTTTTTCGGGTCCTGAACTTCCGGAACCGTTTTGAGGCCCTAAACGACGTTTTTTGGTATGAAAATTTGTTGCTATTTTGATCATCAAAATCGTTACAAAAGTTGTAGTCCTCGGATAGAGCTTTCTAATGATGTATCATGTGCGTCAAATGGAGATAGTATGCTAAAGTTACGTCCCTGGGAAGTTGAAACACCAATTTACCCAAACGGGGCCCATAGTTTTGGCGCTTCATCTCCTAGGGTTAGGTTTTTGGGATGTTGAGGGCTCTCCATTGTTTCTCAATAATAAATAGGCCCTCGAGCCTCATTGTAACTCGGTTCAGAGGTCTGTAGCCACCACATCTCTTCTCAGAGATTCGCTACCAGCACCCTAGCTATTTTATTTCCATTATGTCTGTAAGCATCTTTCTGTTATTTTGATATTAATGAAATGAAGTGTTATTTCCGCTGCATCTCTGTATTTATGGTTATGTGTTTATTCTGTTGCGTTCCTGCATAAATCCGGATCACATGTTCACCTCATAAGCTCATAAACAATTGTCATTTATGCATAACAATCACATATGCAAAGTCAGTCTAGATTAGTATGACATAATATCAAAATAGGTCGAATCATACCTAAATATCATAACCATAACCATGTTTGCATAGGCCAATCTAGATCAGCACAATGCATATAACATAAAGATATTAATACACAAACCCTAATCATCAAGTTAACTAACATATAACAACAACAAGTTAACATATAACATACTCATCAAAAACATATAACATAATCATCACGTTAACTATCATATAACAATCAACAAGTTAACATATAACATACTTATCAACAACATATAACATATTCATCAAGTTAAATATCATAAAACAATAACAACAATGCATATAACAACAAGTTATTATCATTCGTGATTATTCGACACATGTGCATATGACCACACTGATTCAATGGCATTTACCACGCCTGTAACCGCCACAACAATAAAAAGACAAACATGTATATAACCCTAATGCATATAGCAATCCATTAACAACATACCTGCATGCCAAACACACAATACATGTATGATGACTTTCTCTTACCCCAAAGTCTAGTTATTCAACCTTACTCTAATAGTTTGCATATCCTGCTCTATCTTATCCAACATATCAGCATCATATCTTATCAATAATATCATGATGACATAACTACATACAATGACTTCACAATGCATATATAACCTATTATGCATGCATAACCATAAGCATAGAAATGCATGAACAACAACTTATATACACTGACATGCATAACAAATGCATAACCGACATACACTCTTGACGACCACATCCAATGAAAAACACCATCAACTTTTGCATGGCGACACCACTGCAACCATGGTCACCACCATGCATATGCAACAAGAACATAGACCACAAACATAAGGAACGCATATGCAATCAGCATGAATGCACGACCAACACACACCTCCCATCCAGTTCAAGGGGTGAACCATGTTGCGATACCACTCTATAACACCCTCCTCACATCTATCTAACCATCCAAGCACAGGGTAAACATGTAATGAAGATTTACTATGATATGATTCAACTCCCTATGTGCCAGTTAAGGAAGTGGAATTGATGGAACACAACACCACAGACCTTATGCAAATGCTACAGGAAACCTAGGAGCCATCCAAACCTTCCAGGAGGCTAGCCCCTATGTCAAACTGACCTTTTAGTGAATCAATCCCCCACCCTAGTTACTCCCATGATATGGGCATGAGTGTGGCCCGGGACCATGCGATCACTCCCACATCATGGGTATGCATGCGGTTATGGAATTTCCCAGGTTGTAGTTACATGTGTCTTTGACCTCGATTTTTGTGCCACTTTTTTACCCGAGGGCCCATGGTTTAGTTCATTGCCCGGAGAACTCCATGAAACTTCCATAAATGAAATAAAACAATAGAATAAAAATGTAAATTAAATTACCTGAACAAGGACTTGATTGGACCCCTACTAGCCATGAAAATATTTTTTTCAAACATTTCACAAATGTGTAATCTATAGGCTTAAACAACATATATTAGCATCGAGGTCTCATACTTATCTTAGAATATCTAAGAAGAATTGTTTCCTCAACACATTAGTTGCATTATCATTTATTAGGTCATTCATTCATTATTGTTTCATGTACTAATCAAAACATGATGAGATCCATACACCAATTTTTTCATAAACCATGCTCATAACCAACAGATAACCAAATAAAAATGACAAAAAAACCATCAATATCACTTAATTACAAGCATATTTACCCATAAATTACATGAGGAAATTATCTCTTACTGACATATACAAAATGCAACTAGGTCTGCGACTCCCACGTACCACCTGACCATAAATTGGGCTAAACCAAATATTTCATTCATCCAATCACCCTCGTGCCATATTCCAAGCATGAATGTGGGATCTCATAAAAAAAAATCAATCAAAACTAAACCAGGAATTCCAGAGGAAAAACCATCTCAACCCTGAACAAATGATTCCACCTCATGGCCGGACATCACTAAACATCATCAGATTGGTTTATACCCAATTTGTCCAAGGCTCCAGAGTGTTTATTCCAACCAAGAATCCAGGACTAGTAACTCAACCCACAGTTGATGTCGAGCTCCAGAGGGTTTGTCCAACTAAGGCTCTAGGACTAGTAACTCAACCCACCAAAGGCTCTAGACTATTTTTCAAACCAAGGCTCTAGGACTAGTAACTCAAATCAAGTTGTTTTAGGGCTCTAGAGCATTTATCCAACCAAGGCTCTAGGAAATAATAACTCAACCCATAACCAAAGGCACATGAGAACCAATGAGAAATAAAAGGAAAGAAACCCACAACACCATGAATATCCAGGAAATGGAAAGGCTAGGAAAAACCACTATTAATCCAGGAAATCCTCCATACCAATGACATATCATCACCTAGAAACCACATGCATGTACCATGCATGCCAAATCTAGCAAGGAAACCATACATGCAACTCGATACCTACAAAGAAATCCAGCTATATTCGTTGATCCTGATGTCCTCTTGCACTTTCCTCCCTTTACTTTGCATTCTTTCTCCAAATCCCAAGTATGCCACAATCCTCCAAGAGTGCTCCAAGAAACTCTAAGTTTCCAAGAGTATAAGAGAGAGAATAGAAGAAAACTCCACCATAGAATTGAAAAAAGGTTACCAACTATAAGCCTTTTTATTAATGAGGCCTATATTTTCTTCATTTTCCATGATTTTCCTTCATTTTACTCCTCACATGAAACATGTGACCTTTCACTTCCCTTTTCTCCCATTTTCCTCTATTTTCATAAATAAAATTCCAATAATTCCTCTTTGCCTTTCCGAATCCTTTTCCATTTCGTTTTCCAATTTCATTTAGCCATAATAAACCAAAGTGACACCCACTAAGATGTTTTTTCCCACCATTAAATTTGGAATACATGTCCCATGACCAGGGTGTTATATTTTTTACATGGATTTTTAACCAAGGTTGTTACAAAAAGAGTTGGTGAAAGGCCAAAATATGTTATCCATCAACCTCGTGAAATTTGTTGGGGAATTCATTAGACCAAAGGGCCTGGCCAACCATTCAAAAATACCATCCTTGGACTTGAAATAAATATTACACACATTAGTTGGTTATATTGGAACTTGGTTATAGTTGGACTCCAAATTAATCTTGTTGAGGTCAATAAGGTTATCAATTTGGGGAATAAATTACCTTTTACCATTTGTGGTTTTCTTAGAGATGAATAATCAATGCATTAAAATATTAAGCAAGTCAGTAAGTCTTTCATCTCATAATAATGTCAACCATTGAATTGTTGGTAATTGAAATTAACTGCATGTCATCATGCAAAATTTGACAATGTCCACATAAATCAAGAAGCATTCAAATCATCCACATAAATCTAGTATCCAAAATTAGCCAATAGAACATACAAATCATATCGCCAATCAAGGAAATGGAATAATATTCAATAACCATTAAGAAATGATAAAGAGACATACATTATCCACTAACATACCTGTCATGGTAATCAAACTCATTCAAATGTACACAAGTCGTGGAACTTATCTGAATGCATAGATTTGGTTGAAAACTGAAGGTGCGACTTCAAATCTCCACCCAACCATAGGCCAGTTGCACCATATTATTTCAAGAAAAATTCCAACCCTGATCCAGATCCAAGATCAGAGGGATTACTTTCTTATGGAATCCAATGAGGTTCAACTAGGGTATTTCTCGGTTTCCTGGAGTATCGATTTACTTTATTGGTGATTTATCAACTATATTTTGAAGGAAAACACTAAATGGTTTATCAGAATTCTCAACCAGTTCTTAGTGGTTTATCAACCTTCTTGGAAAGCACTAGTGGTTTATCAACCCTTCTTGCAAAGAAATAGTGGTTTATCAATCCTTCTTGGCAATCACTTGTGGTTTATCAACCCTTCTTGGAAAGTACTAGTGGTTTACCAACCCTTCTTGGAAAGTACTAGTGGTTTACCAACCCTTCTTAAAAATAACTAAGTAGTTTGTCAACCTTTTGAACACACACTTAGTGGTTTATCAAATTTTCTTCACCAAACACTCATTTTTCGATTCCTCCTTTGAGCCTCCCACTGGCCTTTCATGGTTGGAAACCATGGTCCAAAAAATTCTCTGAATTATTACTAGGAATCACATCCCATCAGTTTAAGAAGACTTTCTCATGTTTGCAACTCCTTACTCCTACATTTTTCCATGTATTTTCTCTAGATCTTTCGCACTTGTCCTTCCCTCATTCTCCTATTCAAGTCCCCTATTTTGCTTGATGTCATTTATTTTTCCTCTAGGCTCTATGTGGCGTCCCCATGGAACTGTTCACTTCCCTCCCCTTCATGTCATGGAAGCAAGGAGGAACATTGTGTTGAGATTGCAGCAAGATGATGAGCTTGGTGAAAAGAGTCGCCTTCACTAAGTGGGCCCGCAGGCTATTTTTGGCGCAAGTCTATTTTTAGACTATGTCTATTTTTAGACATGTCGATCATATTCTATGAGTTGCAGGATGCTATTTGTGAATGGTTGGTCAAGTTGGAAAAATAGATGGACTTCTATTTTTAGACATATTGGGTGGAATCTATTTTTAGATTTCCAGTCTAAAAATATAATGGACTGAGTTAAAGTGCACGGATGTGGCACAATAGGCATGAAGGAATTACACTATTTAAAGAGATTTAAGTGGAGCTATTGCATGGATATTTTAGTTAGAACTCATGTGACAGAGTTTGGTGGAGTTGATGAGACAGTTAATGGAATTGTGTTCAGTTTAACTTAGTTGAGTTAGTTGTATCTAGTCTAACTGATTGATACAATTAGTGAGAGTGGTGTGAATTAATTATTAATTAATTCACTAATTATAAACTCATAAATCAACTAAATAATACATCGGTTAACTGCAGTGCATGGACAGTTTCAGTGGAGACCAGTGAAGAGGTAGGTGAAAGAGCAAGTGTGACTATCAGTTGTGACTATGTTTGTTGCATGATTTGCAACAACCGATTGATTGGAGAATCCGGTAAGGGATTGTGCATTACAAGCCAAGTGGTTTGAATTTATTTATGAGCCATTCTTCAGCATTGATTACACAATAGAGGTAGGCTATCAGGTGGCAGAGATTGGAGCATGTGTTTTGCTAGATCTAGCTTGATTAGTGTGTAGCAATTGGAGATTGTACTGAGAGCTTGTGAGGAGATTTGTATAATGATTGTTACATGATCTCTATGACATATAATATACAGATAGTTGGGGGTTTTCAGCTTTAAGCTTTCCCATGAAATACTATGTTCATATGTGTGATTGTTTATGGTTTTAATGTGCGCATGTGATTGTTTTTATTTCCGCAATTAATGATCAATGGTAGAAGAGATTCTATATTGTGCATGAAGTTAAAATAGTGTGTGATCAAGAGAATATCAGTGGATAACATATCAATTATTCAAATTTCTACATGGTATCAGAGCTATATTGATCATTGGAGCAATTACAAAAAATTGAAGCGGTTGAGTTTTGAGCTGGTGGAATTCGAATTTGCAGTAGTGTTTTCTTGGTGTCGAAGTTGAGATGTCTTTCAACGGATTGCGATTGGAGTATGCCCTTGAGGGAAAATCGAATTATATTTCATGGAAGGACAGGATGGAGGTGGTGTTGGATGATAATGGGTTGAAGGAGTTCATAGATGCAGAAATTCCAAAACCTACTTCTAGCGATGCTGCCATACTTGACGCATGGCAAAAGAAGACAACAAAGTGTCGAAGGATTATGTTGGAAGGTGTGAAGGATAACATAGTGTCCAGCCTTCATGGTAAGGCTTCTCCATTCTTGATGTGGAAAGCGTTGATAGACTTATTCCAAAGCAAGAACGACCAGAGGAAGTTAGCGCTCAAGGATAAACTCAGGAACATAAAAATGGAGAAAGGTGACAGTATGCCCAAGTACCTCACGAAGTTCATCCAATGCAGGGATGAGCTGGGAAGTGTGGGGGTTACTGTTGATGATAAGGACTTGGTGAGCTTCGCTCTCCTTGGGCTTCCTAAGAGTTGGCATTCCTATCAGGACTCTGTCAATGGTCGGGAGAAATTTCCAGGATGGGAGCGACTTTGGTCAGATCTTGTGCAAGAGGAGATAAGGCGAAGTACCAAGGACAGATCTTCATCAAAGAACTCTGATGAAGAAGGTGCAGCAGCTGCAAAGCAAGGAAGGAAGAAGAAAGAAAGAATTCTTCTCAATCGGTCTGCCGAAGAAGGCAAGAAGCAGGACATGTCAAGGTGAAGTGCTTTCATGTATAACACGGACATTATATTTAAATTGTCCCTGAGAAAAAGGAAAAATAAATGAAATTTACCTGAGATCCTAGAAATTTGAAGACCTTAGCCTCGCGAGTTTGAGGTGGATTTTTTTGCGATACGCATGCTTAGTCTCCAAGTTTGATGGGCTCAGTGTGGTTTCTTGACAGTGGTGCGTCTTTTCACATGACAGGATATCGAGATTTGTTTACTGATCTGGATGAGAAAGATCTTGGAGTGCACATCGAGATGGGCGATGATGGTAGATACAATGTGACTGGTATCGGTACCATTTCCTTTGAAAGGGATTCTGGTAAACCCTTCGTATTGAAGGAAGTGATGCATGTTCTAGGATTGAAGAAGAATCTTATCTCTGTGGCGATGTTAGAAGACAAGGGATATGATGTTGTCTTTAGCGAGGGAAAGGCTTTCCTGCGCAGTAAGGCAACCGGTGAGACCCGGAGGATAGGGGTTCAAGTTAAGAACCTTTATCAATTACAGGTAGATGGCTTCACAACAATGGCAGGCAAGGCAGAAGGAGTGGTGAGCCGGGATGATGGTGAGTTGTGGCACCGGATATTGGGCCACCTTCACCATAGAGCTTTGAAGATACTGCAACAGATTTCTACTAGGCTTCCTAAGGGCACACTTGCGTAGTCAGATCAGTGCAAGGGATGTAATTTGGGAAAATTTGTGAAATCCACCTTTCACGAGAAGGATAGTCGTGCCACGACGATCCTTGAGAGAATTCACAAAGACATGTGTGGACCTTTCTCAGTAGCTTCGACAGTAAAGCACAAGTACTATGTGATATTTGTTGATGATTTTTCTCGAAAGTGCTGGATCTTCTTCATGCCGAAGAAGAGCGAGACATACTCAAAGTTCTGTAAGTTCAAGGCACTGGTGGAGAAAGAATCAAGGAAGCAGGTGAAGGCTCATAGGAGCGACAATGGTGCTGAATTCATCTCTAGCGAATTCAAGGACTTTTGCAGCGCAGAAGGAATTCGAAGAGAGCTCATAGCACCTCATAACCCACAACAGAAAGGGGTTGCTGAGTGGAAGAACAGAACGATCGTGCATGCTGCACGAGCGATGTTGCATGATCAGGGCCTTCCCATACACTTGTGGGCTGAGGCATGCAATATTGCAGTATATATGCAGAACCGTTGTCCTCACATGATACTTGGCATGAGTACACCCGAGGAGGCATTTTCTGGTAAGAAGCCTAATATTTCCCATTTGAGGATTTTCGGTTCACCTATTTACATTCATGTGATGAAGGATGCCAGGAAGAAGATGGAGCTAACTGCAGAGGTTGGGATATTTGTGGGGTACATTGATACACCCCACAACTATCGTGTGTATTTTCCAGATAGTCGCAAGACTGTTGTGTGACGGGATATCAAATTTCCTGAGGAGAAAGCCATGAAGTGTTCACTTGAGAGGGAGCCACACTTGCATGTAGATGGGGAGCTATTAGTTCCTAAGGATGAGTCTCAGGATGTGGATCAGCCACAAGATGAGGTTCATGGAGTGGAAGAGACCACTCAACCAGCGCCAACCATCAGAGGGCAGAAGTGCACTACAGAAGCTGAGCGACTGGCTCAAGATGCAGAGAAGGTTGTAGGAGCACCTACATCACAGTGCAGATAGAGACAGTCACCTGACCGGTATACTAGATACATGGCTCTTATGAGCAAGTGTATTGTGATAGAGCCATCCTCTTTCGAGGAAGCTATGGAGGATCCCGCATGGGTAGATGCCATGGTGGAAGAGTATGATTCGATTGTCAGAAACAGTGCATGGGAGATTGTCCCAAGGCCGGAAGGGAAATCAGTGGTGGGTTTGAGATGGATCTACAAAGTGAAGAAAGCAGCTGACGGGAGTGTGGAGAAGTACAAGGAAAGATTTGTTGCCCGAGGCTTCTCACAGATTGAGGGGATCGATTATGAGGAACCTTTGCACCTGTCGCAAGGTATTCTTCCATACAGACGATTCTTGCTCTCTCAGTGCAGATGGGGTGGCACATTCATCAGATGGATTTGAAGACTATGTTCCTCAACGGGGTGATTGAGGAGGAGGTGTACATAGAGTAGCCCGAAGGTTTCGAGATCTTCAACAGCGAGTCGCATGTGTGCCGGCTCAAGAGAGCACTGTATGGGTTGAAACAAGCACCTTGTGCTTGGTACTCATGGATAGACAATTATTTCACCGAACTTGGATTCTCCAAGAGTGAGGCAGATCTGAACCTATACCAGATTGTGGTGGAGGGTAAGTTTTTGATCATTTTACTTTATGTAGATGATTTGATTTTAACAGGTGATGAACTGTTGATACACTCATGCAAGGCTGATATTTCAAAAGAGTTTGAGATGAAGGACTTGGGCCTCCTTCATTATTTCCTGGGATTGGAAATTTGGCAGCGCAATGACGGACTGTTTGTTTCTCAAGGCAAGTATGCTCGGGAGATACTGGAGAAGTTCAACATGCATGGTTGCAAGCCTGTTGATACTCCTCTTCCTGGTGGTTGGGGGAATGAGGATGCTACATCAGCGGATGTAGTGGATGCCACTGTTTATCGATAGTTGGTGGGGTCACTTATGTAAGTGGTCAATACATGACCCGACATATGCTATGCTATTAACCAACTTTCACAAGCTATGGTTAAGCCTACCAAGCTCTACTGGAAGGCAGGAAAGCATGTATTGAGATATCTTAGAGGCACATCGGGATATGGATTATGGTACAGACAGTTGGATGAGGTGAAGCTATGTGGCTTCACGGATGCATATTGGGCAGGGAGCCCAACAGGAAGAAAGAGCACATCTGGAGGGATTTTTAGTATCGGGTCTACAACAATTTCTTGGTACAGCAGAAAGTAGATATCTGTGGCACTCAGTTTAGTAGAGGTTGAGTATATGGCAGTGAATTTGGCTGCATGCGAGGCTATATGGATGAGGAAGATCCTGGGCGGGTTGTTCGGTTCACACTTAGATCCTACTATGATTTATTGTGATAATCAAAGTTGCATTAAACTCTTGGTTAATCCAGTATTTCATGATAGATCTAAGCACATTGACATCTGGTATCATCATATCAGATATTGTGTGCAGCGGAAGATCATGTTACTTTCATACATTCCCACGGAGGATCAAGATGCTGATATCTTGACGAAGGCGCTCACCAGGAGAAAATTTGAATACCACAGAGGTAGGATAGGGGTGGCAGATAATCCTTATCTTGTTGAGAGGGAGTGTTGAGATTGCAACAAGATGATGAGCTTAGTGGAAAGGAGTCACCTTCACTAAGTGGGCCCGCAGGCTATTTTTGGCGCAAAGTCTATTTTTAGACTATGTCTATTTTTAAACATATGGATCATGTTCTATGAGTTGCAGGATGCTATTTGTGGATGGTTGGTCAAGTCGGAAAAAATAGATGGACTTCTATTTTTAGACATATTGGGCGGAATCTATTTTTAGATTGCCAGTCTAAAAATAGATATGTCGAATATTATTAGGTCTTAATAATATTTGGACTCTAAACATTATCTTATTCTCTTGGAGCACTTCAGTTAAGTGCACAGATGTGGCACAGGAGCTGACAGAAGGAATTACGCTATTCCTAAGGGTTAAGTGGAGCTATTGCATGTATACTTCAGTTAGAACTCATGTGAGAGTTTGGTGGAGTTGATTGAGGAAGTTAATGGAGTTGTGTTCAGTTTAACTAATCTAAACATAGTTGAGCTAGTTGTATCTAGTCTAACTGATTGATACACTAGTGAGAGTGGTGTGAATTAATTATTAATTAATTCACTAATTATAAACTCATTAATCAACTAAAAAATACATCAGTTAACTTCAGTGCATGGACAGTTTCAGTGGAGACCAATGGAGAGATAGGTGAAAGAGCAGTGTGACTATCAGTTGTGACTATACTGTTGCATGATTTGCAACAACCAGTGATTAAAGAAGCCAATGAGGATTGCACAGTACAAGCCAGGTGGTTCAAAGTTATTTATGAGCCATTATTTAGCATTGATTATGCAATAGAGGCAGGCTATTAGGTGGCAGAGATTGGAGCATGTGTTTTGCTAGATCTAGCTTGATTAGTGTGTAGCAATTGGAGATTGTACTGAGAGATTGTGAGGAGATTTGTATAATGATTGTTACATGATCTCTATGAAATATAATATACAGATAGTTGGGGGTTTTCAAATTTAATATTTCCCATGAAATATTGTGTTCATATGTGTGATTTTTTATGGTTTTAATGTGTGCATGCGATTGTTTTTATTTCCGCAATTAATGATCAATGGTAGAAAAGATTCTATATTGTGCATGAAGTTAAAATAGTGTGTGATCATGAGAATCTCGGTGGATAACATATCAGCTATTCAAATTTCTACACATCGACATATAATTTCCCCCCTAATTTCTTTACCAATTGTTTAGTGGTGGGCATTTAGCTATGCCAGCCAACACCACTCACATCTCCCCCTAAGATCATGGATCCATTGATCCTTCTTCATTCCAAACAAATATATAATTATTTTATAATCAAAATATTATTGTTAAAAAATCAAGAGTTAATGCAAGGGGTGTCACAGTGAAGTTAGATATTGAATTGGTGGTTGAAAGCCTTTTATTTATTTAATAAAGTATTGTCTCCATAAAATTTACGAAAAACTAAAATAATTGTATAAAAATAATAACGAAATTATTCATAACTTCATTCTAGCTTGATCACATTTGTAAATATATATTTTTCACGTAGAAAAAAAACCATAAATTTATAGTAACTTTAAAAAGGAATAAATTTCATTTTTCATATGGTTTGAAGCGTTATGAGAATCAAGAATAGAGTCTCGATAGTAAAAAAATTCTAGTCATTCAATGTTGGAAAAAATGAGGATCAAGATTTATAATATCATTTTTTTTCTCTTTCTTGCCCTTCTTTTTTTGAACCTTCTGGCAACTCCCTTCAAACGAGTCAATAGGAACTACTGCCAATTCCATCCCAATCAAAATAGGGTGTTATTATTTTTTAGTGTCAAAAACACCCAGTTCATGTACTTTATTTGTTCCTCATATCCCATATTTTTGGCATACCAATATACTATTAGAACCAGATTCATGTTTCATCTCATCAACTTATTTGTTATGTATCAGCTCATATGTGTAATCATTCTTCTAAATATTCTTATTGACTTGAGTAGGTGTGGCCTCCTATTCTTCATCCTCCTAACATGTGGGATCGGAAGGCTACCAACCTTTTGTGTTGTGCGCTTAGCCCTTTTTCTTCCTTGGGTGATTTCTGGCCTGTAGACAAGAATCCTGCAGGTGACTTGTTTGATAGCATGTGCGACTTCTAAATGTTGCATTTTTTAGTATAGAATTTGGATCCAATGAAATGTTCTATTTTTAGGAATTATGAAATTAGGAAGACCTTTGGTTAGGTAAATTTTGACATATATTTTAGTAAAAGAAGATATTCCTTATTGAATTCACTTATTATCTGTATATTTTTAAAATTCTCAGAGTATTACCTATGTCTTCCAAAATAGTGTGATGCCAGAAAGGGAGAGGTAAATTTGGAAGCCACACCTATACCAAAATATTTGTGAAAACCATTGTTGTGGGGTCAAATTTTTGGAAACCATGGAGTTATGAAAATGCCTAATCTTTCTTAGAACTAGGGTATTTTGTCTAGAACTTTATCAAGATCCTCCTCAGTATCAAACATGATAATGAAAAGGCCCTTAGAGCAGAGATAGATGTCATAGTTTTTTTCCATGATGTGAAAATCCATTGATGCAACATTAGAGAAATTTTAAGGTATGAAATTGGCCTCCTAGGGAATATTATAAAATAATGGTGGAAATAATAAAATAAAATAAGATTATATTACATCATCAAATTTTAGAGGAAAAAAAGAAAAAAACTACTTTTTCAACTCATGTTTTCAACTTATCTCTCTACAGTTTTACTCAAATTTTGAGCAAAAGCACTCTTTGGATACAAAATTCAATTACTCATCCAATAAGTACCCATGTTGCATAGTTTTGATGGACCTTGCTACATAAAAAATGACAAATACTTGAAAAACGTGATTGCAATCACATTTTTCATGTATTTATGATTTTCCATGTTGAAGGGTCCATAGAAAGTATGAAACATGGGTTTTAATTGGATGAGGAATTAAATTATGCATCCAACAAGTGATCTCGCTCAAAATGTGAGTAAAACCATAGGGAGATAAGGTTAAAATACGAGTTAAAAAATTAACTTTTTATCTTTTTATTTTTTAATATCTTTACCTTTCTACTGCAAAAATGGTGAATCGTGCCCCATGGTTGAAATCATCATCTTGAATCCTATTGGTTCTTATAAAGTTTATTTCTATTTTACATTTTTTTTTTGGGGCCCATTTTATACCTCAAAATTTCTCTAATGAAGCATCTATTTTTTTCCAAAACCTATTGAATCTACAGATTATAGTCGTTGAAAGAAGGAAATAAAATAGATGGTTTACGTGTTGCCTTTTAATGTCCAAGGATTTCATATCATCTACCTTCTCCAAAATGTATGGCCCTGTGATGGAGGATGGTTGTTAAATTTTAAATTTTCCCTTTCCACATGTTGCATCCTTAAATGATGATGAATCAACTAGGGTTTTGGATCCTATGGCACCCCCACATAGTCTCAAAACTAGAAATATTGTAGAGTCCTAGGATATGCCATAAAACTTCAATTTTTGTATGATCCCATAATTGTTTTCCTTTGTATATAATGAATTGTAGAGTTTTCGGGAGCCACATATGTCATTTGAGAATATGCCTTATAAGCCTCACATTTTCTATCACTTGTACTTGATTTGAGGAAAAACACCCTAGAGGTTTGTTGGGTCAAAACCTCCACAGATCAGGGCATGCCATTCAAGAAGGACTCACACAACCACACTTGTATGCTAGAAACTAGATAACATCGATAGTAGAACTCACCCGTAATCCTACGTTTGATGTAGATACTGCGGGGTCCAAACCCCCAGCAACCCTTCTTCCTCCTTAACCTGAAAATCAAGAAGAAACGTGCACGGAGATCTAGTTGTACAGCATATATTTACCCTAAATGTCAGTGAAACCCATGTGAAATATCATGTAAACAATAATAAATGCTTAAATAATAATATTTTTACATATACAAGTAGATGTTAACACTTGAATTCGGGAACTTCTTCTTCATTATGAACAGTATGTACAGTAATAAAATGTGGAGAGATCACCTGAATCCTTCCACGATCATTGAACAGACCGTCGTCCAGATCCGTCCGCCCTTTCCTCGCTAAGATACTTTCAAGACTTGTGCACTTGAGATGGCATATAAACTGATGAACATCTCCAGGAAACAAGGGTTTCCTGTAAAAATCTGGGAAAGTGCAGGAGGCATGGGAATTCAGACTTGAATTGGGATTCCAACAGAGTATAATATCTATAAAAATTTCTCTCTCCCTTAGGCCATACACATGAGGGGCTTTTATACTCCCTCAAAGTAGTTTCAATCAGTTGGAAACAATTGGCCACGTGCTGGGGTGGTTGAACTACTGGAGTAACCATCAACCTAGCTCGAAAATAGGGAATTTTTATATGTTTTTTAATGATTTTAATTGCATAAGCAGAAAATTACATGTGGACTCGCGTATACATGCGTAAAAGTCTGGGCATACTCGCATATGGGATTTTTAACACTGTTTTTTATGAATTTTGTTAAAGTTTTTGGGAATGGGTGCCCAAGGCCATAGAGACAATCATGAATCACATTAGGGTGAAAAATGATGTTATAACAGATGCCCCCTAATATATGAGGTCAGAAGGGGTAGATGATGGCCGAAATGTATTATGCACATAGAAATAACTTCGCAAGGGCAAGGGAGGACTTCACCAGATTTCAGCCTGCCCAAAAACAGAGAGTCAACTCATGCTGAGGCGGGCATACCCATGCTCAGTCAAAAATACATCATATCGAAAGTACAAAATAGATCCAAAATGTATACAAGTATAGCTGAACTGAAAGTACACAATGAATCATCTGAACATGGCCCGAAAGTACAAGTCTGAATCAATGTCTAAGTATCACATATAGAAAGCTGATCAATGATGCTGAAACTGGATGTCTGATCATATAAGTAACTGAATCTCCAAGTACCAAATCGTAAGAGGTGGAATAAATGGTACAATCATGCAACTCGGGAGCCAACATATAGAATGCTGTTGTACTGACACTGCAACATATAAGGGTGAACGACATCACTGGCAGAAACTGAATGGACTGTCAAAAGTGAACTGAGAAATGCTGATGCAACCCGAGGTCTTCACCGATCACTATGGCACAATTCTACACAATGGGAATAAATGAGTTGAAGTCGGCCATGTGAGAAGTCGTTGGATTACCGGTCAATAATGTAAACCGTTAACCAACGTGAGACAACCCACCAATAATGAAAATGAGTGTTAAGGTGCCCCAGTACAAACTAACAAGTGTGAATGAATGAGTTGAAGTTGAACACTTGAAAGAATCTACAGATCAGGAGGTAATGATGAGTTCCCACTGTCGATAGCGAAGAGTCTGCCACTTATGACTGCAAACCCTAAGGTACTGAAAAAAAGACTCTAGACCTTATTCCCAGAGCAATGAGTCGGAGTCGATGGGAAAATATCTGCCGGAAGGAAGGAATTAAGGCATCCCACATCAGTCCAGCACGAGTGTAACCCACAGGCCAAGATTTGGAAGGAATCGGACAAAGTAGAGTGACAGAACCAAACTGAAGTACGTTTCCGACGTGCACAAGATGAAGCTAGCGCACGGAAGAAACCCTCTGAACCAACCAATAATGTAAGCTGACACAGAGGCGAGATATCCACCAATAGGGTCAAATGGAAATCAAGGTACTGCACGAATCCCAAGTGTGATAATGTATGCTGACGTCGAACACAGGGGAAACCACTCATTCAAAGACCCATGATGATGATCAAATGTTGAGCACAATGTCACCTATCAAGGATGGAAATAGGGCCAGGGTGGAGCTCTAGGTTTTCTCTCAGAGCAATGTGTCGTAGTCGATAAGAGACAAACCCACCAGCAAGAAGTCAATGGAGACCTTCTTAAACCAGCACGAGTAGAAGACCAAAACATCTGATGTGAAAGAACAAGATACTGACAAAACCGAGAAGGCCAACTGAATAATGAGTCAAGAGACACCACAGAATGGCCGACTCTGGTTAGACTTCCCTTGAAAAAAAGCACGACTGGTGATGACCATGGCAGTAAGAAGTGACACTGTATAAGTCTGTTATGCATGAGGAAAAACAAACTCTCCATATGATGGGAAGAGATAACCAACTGGGGGAGGACTGACCAGTGAAACAAGGCAAAGGCTGAACCTAGGTCAAAACTAAAACCATCCCAAATGAAGGAAATATATAAGTGTATGTGCTTTGTTCAAGGGCGACAAACTGACACTGTACTGCCATCAAATTATGAAGTTATATCTCGTTCCCGCTCTTTTTGTTATATTTGAATTTTTTTGTCTTTTTCATATAATAAGCCTGAAAAGGAATAAAAGAATGCTATGGTACAATGGATAGAACGAGTATCAAGAAACGGATGCACTAGTTCCTGGGATTGGAACGATCCTATGCTCAATGTAAGGTGGTGGAAACTGGTAAGCGATACTCAGAGGAATGTTCCATCCATGGGTAGAAGGGTGTCAAGTCGCGATAGCCAAGTGCATGGAATGGTTAACTTGTATAGATAGTCAAGGTCAAAAGTTGGCTTAAACATTGAGTCAAAAATGAAGCTGGCTAAAGGCCAGGATAAACAAGTAGCCAATCTGCAATGTAGTGATACAACTTAACAACACCAGGGAGCCTATAGGGTAATAGCTAGAAAAATGATAGTGAGGAAGAAGAAGAATGAAGTTTCAACACATAAGTCAGGGTGGGACTAAAGAGGACTCCCGAGCCTACATAAAACGCAGCATTCGCAACAAGTGATAGTGAGAAACTAACTAGGAAGCCCATGTAAAGGAAGGCTCTACCACCAAGTCATGATTAAATAATCGGTGAGTGAAATGGGTGAAATACTCATGACCTGATGGGATCGACCCTATGGCAAGTGATCAGAATGGAGGCTAGTATGAAAAATGCAACGAAAAGTGGATTCCCTAACCTATATGCCAGTGAAAATCATATACCTGCCATGACGGGTCAGCAGTCATGGATCAAAAAACCGGGAAAAATCTCAGACTTCGTCAAAATGTACCTGAAAATATACCAATCTGGGCACTTCCAAGCATCCAGGTTATGCAGCTTAAGAGAGATTGAAAAAATAAGCATAACAAATTTTTGCAAAAAATTTTCAATTTTGGGCATAAATACACAAGTTACCTCATATTTGGTTCATTGTTACATTGCTGATTTGGGAAAAAGTGCTCTGGAGAAAAGGCCTCTTTCGTCAAAATAGGAGCAATCGACCGTCAAACTTCACCGAATTTGTTAGGTAAGCTCTTAATTCATCCTTGTTATTCATTTTGTCCGTTCATAAGTTAAAAATTAGGAATTTTCACCGTAGAACCATTTGTTTAAAATCACGGGTTTGCGCATACGCGGGTTTATAATGACCAAGTCGCGTATATACGCGACTGTGCACAAAGAAAGTCGCGTATGCGCAACCCAAAATGAAAAAAACGCGCATCTAATGAAAAAATTATTGAATTTTTGCAGGATGACTATATCTTGGAGAGAGCGTGAACACAGTGCCATAGACAATGAAGTCATGCAGGACCAAGTATCACTAAATATTCTATGAAATTGTAGATTGCTTAAGTTTTTCAAAATGCGAAATATGAAGAGTAATGTCTGGTTGCTCGAAATGCTTGTGAACTATTGGGAACCGGAAGAAGACTACTTCATAATAGATCAAATGCCCATACACATCGAGGTGGAAGATATCTATTTTATTACTGGACTATCCTGGAGGGGGGAGCCAGTAGACTTGCATGGTAAGCCTTTGGGAGGGCTAACCGTGGAAGATTACGTCCACGTCTACTGCGTAGAGGGTTCCAATAAATTTGGAACTCAAATTTCTATCAAAGATTTAAGAGACTTGCACATGAAAATCCTCCTTTTTACCATTGGCAGGGTAGCGGGATCTGCTTCCCTACACCAGGCATCCAGGACTCAAATGAGTATAGCAGTGGAATGCTTAACTCATTTATATGATTGGTGCACAGCTCTACTGATGAATATGAAGCAACAATTGACTTCTATCCGAAAAGAAAAGACAAAACATTTTGGATGTGGTACAATCTTGATGACATTCTTCTTCGAGAAGATTCCTGGGCTGAGACCCAAAGTGATCTCTTCTATCAGCAGCCCGAGAGACCCAAGAATTGCCTGATGGGCTAACTTGATGAAGAGATTGGGGGGAAATGAAGTTCCCCGAACCACTTGGGATGATGAGTTCTTCCAATGGTGGGGAGAACAAATCATCGCCGTGGAGGACTATCCCTATGCTGGGATGGATTTTCGTGGTGATCCAGACCTTGTCCTTCCACCAGGCACGGCATGGGGCACAGTCGGTAAATTTGCAATTTTTTGACTTATATAAATTTTTTGGATTTTTTTCAATATATGTGAAAAAATGGAAAACAAACATGTTTTTGATTGGATTCAAAATGACTTACAATTTTAAAATGATCATGATACAGATATTGGACCAGTTCGACCTGAGGGTTACCCACGACATAAGCGTCGCAGAGGCGAGGCGGATACAGCAGATCCAAACAGGACCCTCCAGGCTGTACAGAGGAACTTGGAGGGGTTAACCCGCCAAGTACCTATGGCTGCAGTGGAAGATTTGCCTGAAGCCATCCAGAGACGGGTGGTAGGAGTACCCCGTGACTGGGTACAGTTATTCCGCCGAGTTGCCACCGCGATCGTGTTCTATAGGAACAAAACTTTTGGGCAGGGACGACAGGAGTAGATAGATATTATATATCAGATGACTGTATATTTTTTGAGACTGAACATGATCAGGCATAAACCCAATTTTTGTATGACTTATGGATCCAAATTTTGTATAGTTTTTTGAACAATCTGATGATATATATACAACGATTATTTGATGTGATGTGACAAATGTATAAAAATGTATGATGCTTTTGATGATTAAATTTTATTGTATGGAATGATTAATATTCCAATCAATTGCTTGATTAGCTAATGAGTCTGCCATCCAATTGTCAGCTCCAGGAATATGAATGAAAGTTAAAAATTGAAATGATCTTTGTAAAAAACATACCCTCAAGAACAACTGGAGTAAAAATGGATCTCGAACCCGATAAGTATTGTTCAACTGCGACACCACCAGCTGGGAGTCCAAGAAAACTACCAACGAATCAACACCCAAAGATATTGCCTCCGAGAGTAGATAAATAACTATAGTGTATTTTGCTGTATTATTGGAAGTAGGACCAATGCAGACTCCTCTTGATACTAACAGCTGACCGGATGGATGATGAAGCACCCAAGCCGCAGAAGCCAAGTTCCGGGTGTGTCTACTAGCACCATCGGCGAAACCAAAATGACTCATGACATTCGACACAACCTGCCAAAGTAGATGAAAAAACTTCACCATACCATCAAAGATCGAAAAACTAGATATGTACAAAGTAAAACTACTATATACAAAAGAAAAATGTCAGGCCGAAGCCTAGGCATAATACTTTTTCAAATAGAGCCCATTTCTGGGCTTCGGAAACTCGTTTCCTTCGAAATCAACCAAGGTATACGCTCCTTTTTTAAGGAATTTTTTAACGATGAAGGGGCCATACCACATAGATTTAAACTTTCCTACCCCCAGGGCATGTTTTTCTTGGGCATAGACCAAAACAAGGTCACCTTCCGAAAAAACCCTAGGTTTGACCGCTTTATCGTATTGAACTTTAACTCGGTTTTTATGTGCTTCATTCATCGTGGCGACATCCCGACGCTGCTCATCGAGATGTTCCAGATGAAGGAGTCGTTCCTCAAGACTAGAAGTGTCAGGAAGAAGTTCAACATATAACTTAAGAGAAGGAATCTCACATTCAATGGGAAATATGGATTCCAACCCGTAAACTAGTTGAAACGGCGTAAAGCCAGTTGTAGTTTTCACTGATGTCTTGTATGCCCAAAGTGCAGGATATAGCATAATATGCCAGTTGGATCGAGCTTTATTTATTGTCCTTTGAAGAATTGTCTTCAAGGATTTATTCAGGGCTTCCACTTGCCCATTGGCTTGAGGATAATACAGAGATGAATGCTCCTGCCGGAACCCTAATTTTAGAGCCAACTCAGCTATGATGCTATTCTGAAAATGACTGCCATGATCAGTGAAAATCTCTCTAGGAATACCAAAACGAGCAATAACCTGGTTGAAAAGAAAAAGAGCTACAGTCTCACCATCATTCCCAAAAGTAGGCATAGCCTCGACCCACTTCGTAAAGTAGTCTACTGCTACAATAATGTACTTGTGACCTTTAGCCGAAGGCAAGTTACAAGTAGTATAATCAATACCCCACTTTGTAAAGGGACCGATAGTAATGACTGGAAAAAGTGGAGCTAGAGGAGCGCGCATTTTTCGATTATAAACTTGACACGGATGACACTTTTTGACCGACTCCATACAATCTTTAAAAATCGAAGGCCAAAAGTACCCAGCACGCAAGATCTTTTGGGCTGTAGCAAGCCCAGATAAATGACCACCACAAGCTCCAATGTGGCAATCATTCAACACAACCTCATATTCTTCGAGAGTTAAGCAACGTCTCAGGATTGAATCGACCCCTCGACGGTATAAAGCATCACCAATAATCAAGTAATTCTTAGCCAAGTGACGTAACTTACGGCGCTCATCTTTCGAAAAAGTAGAGGGAAACTTCGTCGTCTGAAGATACACAATGATATCTCCATACCAAGGATCCTGTGGAGAGATAAGAAACAAATTTTCATCCGGGAAGGATTCATCATAGACTATCTCTTCCCCACAGGGCAACTCGGAGATCAATTCCGCGAAAACCAATGATTTCTTGGACTTGGCAGACATAAAATCAAGATCAAATTCCTGGAAAATCACAATCCATCTATTGTATTTTCCCCCAATCACTCGCCTACTGAGGACAAACTGAAATGGATTGGTTTCTACCAAAACATAAGTTTTTCATAGAAGAATGTAATGCCGGAGTCGCTGCACAGCATGAACAGCCACTAAAGCTAACTTTTCTATCGGAGTATACCGGAGTTCAGGTCCTACCAATCCTTGACTAAGATAGTATATAACATGCTCTGCAAGAGCATCATCCTCCTAAACCAGAACCATACCAATGGTAGATTCTGCTGCTGCAAGATACAAAAGGAAATCCCTACTATAATCAGGTGGACTCAATAAAGGAGCAGAGGTCAATGCTTTTTTCAAAGCATCGAATGAGCGTTGAGCAAAGGCATCCCAAAAAAATGGAACTCCCTTCTTCAAAAATCTCATAAATCCCTTGGTAACTTCAGCATAATTTACAATAAATCTCTGCAGAAAATTAGCCTTTCCTTGTAGACTTTGAAGTTGAAAAATAGAGGACGGGGGAGGCAACCGAAGTATTGCCTCAACCTTGAAGGGATCTACCCTAATCCCTTCCCTAGACACAATGAATCCCAATAATCGACCGGATGTAACTGTGAAAACGCACTTGTTCGGATTCAATCTAATCTTATAGAAATGACATCATTCAAACACTTTATGGAGGTGAGCAGGATGATCCATTCTCTTTCGAGAATGAGCAGCTAAATCATCCAAATATGCCTCGATAATATGTTTGATGTCGTGGAAGGTGTATGACATGGCCCGCTGAAAGGTAGCCCCAGCATTTTTAAGGCCAAAAGGCATCTTCTTGTAAGCAAAAGTACCCCAGGGACAAATAAAGGTAGTCTTATGCTGATTTTCAGGACGGATAGTAATTTGATTATATTCGGAGAAACCGTCCATGAAGGAGAAAATCTCATTACCGACACACTCATCTATAATATGATCTATAAATGGTGTGGGGTAATTATCTTTAGGACATGCTTTATTAAGGTCTCTGAAATCAATGCAAACTCGAATTGTTCCTTGTTTTTTATCTACGGGAACAGGATTTGAAACCCATTCAGTCAAAGGAACAGGGAAAATGAATCCCACCTTGAGCAGCTTCTCCACCTCGGCTTTGATAGCTGTTGCCTTCCTAGGATTGACCGGATGAAGTTTTTGTCTCACCGGCTTAGCGTTTTCGTAAGTCTTGATCTCATGCTGGACAATAGATGGATCTATACCAGGCATTTCCTCATAAGACCAAGCGAATACATCCCTATACTCTTTAAAGAGATCGGTGTAAATCTGAATCTCTTTAGGGGAACATTCAGATCCGATGAAGACATTCTCTATAATATTGTGATCCCTGGAAATGTTCACCGAGATAGTTGGAGAAATCACAGCCATGTTCCCTTCAGCATATACCTATGTTGGTGCTAAAGGGTTCAGGACTAGGTGAACAGGACCAGGAGACGGAGGACTTGGAAAACTCATTTCAACTTCTCTCAAATCAGGTAAAAAGTAGGACCGATGATGCAAATCATCCCACGGTCTATCTATACCAATCATAGCTTCCAGGATGGCCTCTTTAGATGGAAGAGTGGTATCAAGGCAATCCTGGGCAGAAGAAGAAATAAGTGTCCAAGCCGGAGCCACATCTCCATCCAACTCTTCCAGTGAAAGAGGAGCTGGGATGGACTCTGCAGAGTCAACAATATACTGATAAGCAATCTCAGCTGTAGACATTGGAAATGCCATTCCACCCACTTGACCTTTCGCTAATGTGGTGGTAGGGGAAGGTAAGGTCCAAGGGTCTGAAAAATAATGAGTTCTGAAGAAATCTCTTCGAAGAGGAGCCCTGGAGGATGAAATTGCATTTATATGAACTATAGGAGGTGGAATATCAAAAGTACCCATCAAGGAGGAATACATTCCAACCCCTAAATTCTCAACAGGTGCCTTGGTATTATCCAACTTTGGAATAGTTGAGTTAGTAGATGCATTCGGGTCTACAGGAGGACAGTCCAGTTGATCCACTGTAACAATCCTCCCTTCGTGAGGGAAACAAATAATCCAAAATAATGAAGATGCAATGGCATCCATCTCATAAATCCAATTTCTCCCCAACAGAAGGTTGTAGTCCAAGCTTGCATCAACTATCTCCACCTCTATATTTACAATTTTTCCCCCAACACAAATGGGCAAAGCTGGGACAATACCATGCGGTCTGTGAGAATGACCATCAAATGCAGTCAGAAGAGTAGCAGATGGAACAACTGCGGGAGATCCAATTCCCTTCCAGCATGTGAGAGACATCACACATGTGGAAGCACCCTCATCAATGACTGTTCGAAAAATATTACATTTTCGATACGACGATTTGATATGAAAATCCATATGATGGGGGAGTCTCTTTTTAAAATTAGACATATCAAATGTAATCATAAGATAGTTCTTTGGATCAACAGCCCCAATTGCAGTGAGCAGAGCGCTGCGTTGAGAAGGACAAGACTGGAGCACCTCAAGAGCTGACATGGCACAAGGACTCTGCGCCAGATCTTCCACAATAGAATAGTTCTGGGCAGCCCTAGCATTTGGATTAATCTTCGTACGCTTAGTAGATGCTTTTGGCATCCGAGGTATAGGCTCAACAGTAGGCCTCGTAATATGAAGTGGCTCAGTAGCATCAGGAGCACCCTTAGCTTTCGAAGACTCTTCTTCGCCATAATCACGGGATCTCGTAGCGACATCCACGTGAGCACTCATCATGTATATGTTTGATGGAATTTCCCCTTCCTGGGTGCCCCCAGAGGAAGCCCTAGTATTTTGATTCGCGCCAACAACTAGTTGTTGCCCTTGGGGAAAAGGGTTTGTCAACACGACCTGGGAACTGGAAGAACCCTGCTGAGCTAACAAGCGTTGCACATCCTGAATTTTAGGGCAAAGGTGTGTAATATGGTCTCCAGCACACAACTTGCATGGAAACTTCACTTTCTTTTTATCCTTTTGACCCTCACCAACATGCTCGTTGGTTTTATTTGCATTACCCTTCCCATTCTTTCCCTTTTTCTTATTATTCCATCCCTTCTTCCTTCCTTCGGATTGTTGATTTCCTTTGGGGTCGGAAGTTTGGATGGCATTTACTGACAAACATTGGGAAGGTGATGACTCAGCAGGCACAGCCTGACCAGAAGGAGCAGATTATATAGACAACTGCTGCAATTGAGTAAGCAGGTTAGCTACACCACTATTGATCGACCCAATAAGTCCATCACCATGAGGACCAGGCTTAGTCTTGGATAAATCTAATTTGGAGCGAGGAGCATTGGGCAAATATTTATGAAGGACCCCAGACTGAGAATATATCAGTTCCAGCTGCTGGGCCCTAAAAATGGCCTGTTCCTCATAAAATACCCCAGACAGAGATACATCTTTAGAAATATCTAACTGCAGAGATTTCAAAAACCATTCCGAAAGGAATTCTCCTGGAATATGAGCTTTAATAAGCCTCTTCCTTCTCTGCCATTCCTAAATATGGTCAGAAATGTGGGTTGCATCGTCCTGCTTGAAATTAGCTAGGAGTTTAGTCCCGGCATCATAACGGACAGGCAACTGGAAATGATTTAGAAATGTAACATCCAGATCTCCAAATGTAGCAAAACTACCCCCAGTTAACTCAATATAGCACTTGGCAGCGTTTCCAGTTAAGGTGCGTTGAAACAATCTCAACCTAATCGAATCGTCGATCAGGGAGTTAGAAGAGCACCATAAATGGAAGGTGGTGATATGGTCGGCCGGGTCCTCTCCATTCTTTCCTTCAAACTTTGGAATGTCTGAAGGTAGTTTGGTCGGAACCGGAGGCCACCCCGGACTGTACCGGATCGGATCATTGGTCAATTTCGACAGATCTAGCAAGTTTAATGTTGCCAGAAAAGGTAAACGAGGCAGAGCCTCAGGATTCCATCCTTGATGGGATGAATTCCCTACATTCTGAAAAGAATACCCTGGATTTGATAAGGCACCAGGTTGCCAAAAATAACTCGTAGAAAAAGGAGAAGAAACTCCTCCCAATGCAGAGTTACCAAAGACCGGACCAGTTCCCCCTCCTAAAGTATTGAATGAAGAGGAAAGCCCCTGATAGGGGTTCCAGGCATTCGAAAAAGGGGAAAAAGTATGATGAGCACTCGATGAATGGAAAGAAGCATTCCCTTGGTGACCAGCGTAAAAATGATTCCTTGCCCCCACTGTAGTGAATACAGGGTTCCAACCTGTAAAAGTAGTCGTATTCTGATCTCCAGACCAAGGGTTGAAACTCTGAGTCTGAGAAGTAAACGGAAAGGACCCTAAATAAGGATTCAAATTAGGAATATGCCCAGTTCCGAAGGGGAACCCTTGAAAAGAAGCTGATCCACTAACCATGGAAGACATGGGTGTAGATCCAGCTGCAGCAGCGGAAAAGGAAAATGAAGGAATCCCACTAGTGGGCATTCCAAAACAAAAGGGACCAGATTGAGAAGCATGTGCTTGGGTGAAACCAGAGCCAAACACAGCAGTACTAGAAGCAATCGAAGATATAGAAATAGTGCCTCCTCCTTCTACAGAAGCAGGAGTCTGAATGCTTGTAGCACTCACAGCTAAAGCCGCGTTCCCAGTCGTGGCCATCGAAAGGTATGAATAATATGGAGGATCTTCTGTTCTTGCAGACTCAGGTCCGATGTACTGAACAACGAACGGATAATCAAGAGGAAGAGGAGATGGAAGTGACTCAGAGGGTTGAGGTACTTCCTCTACTTGTACTTCTTCTTCCTGCAAAAATAAGACTCTCGAGGTGAGCGGAACGCTCCTCTCGGAACCAACACCAGAGCCAATTACAAAACCTTCAATCCCTTGTGGAGGATCTCTCTCCACTATGTCAGACGCCACAGGGTGATACTCGCCTGCTAAATTACTCCTACACCTTCTTGAAGAAGGCTCTGGACTCTCGGGAGATAACCCCCGGATTCTCCTCGATCGACGAGGCGCTTGATCAGCCACTTTAACAAATTTTAATTAGACTCAAAAAAGTATAAATCTAAGCAAGCTAGGAGAAAAGAGCACTCACTACAAAAAGTCTCTGAGATACAATCAAGCAAACAACTTTCAGGTATTTCCGCTCCAGGTGATTAGGACCGGACACCAAAATACAAGAAAGCGAAGAATAGGACCTCCTGAAAGTAGTCTGGGATAATTATGGCCCAGGCCTACTAGCAAAGGTAACATAAACAGTTACGCCGACCTCCTAACAACAGCCTTTGCCGGCACAAATACCCAAGCTTCGCAAGGGCACCCCCTAGAAGTACTGCTGGAAGTGATATGACGTCTGCCTCAGGTACCACGGGTATTCCCCCCTGCAGTCACCTATGTGGAACCTAGGAATGGCAACTATGGGCACCAATCCATGTCAGAAGTCGGGCGGAACGGTCTTGAGGCAAGATCCAGCAAATCAGAGAGGGGGTATCTCTCTTCTTGGCCTTCACTTCCCCTCGCGCTTGACTCTCTGGAGGAGAGCTTTCCCAGTCCACCTAACGGAGTTGGATTTCGCTCAATTAATAAACTTCTATGTTTTAGTTTGAGCGGCCTTGGAGAGTTAACTCTCCACTCACCTAATCCAAGGCCCTACAACCTAGCTAGTTGGTGTATGACACTTAATAAAAAACTTGCTAGTTGTTTTTAAATTATAACGCTTATTTTAATCGGCTGTTATATTAAGTCAAAGGGATACAGAAATGAAACTCGTGGTGTTTTGTGACGCAGAAAAGAAATTAATGAAAACCAAACTACATGTAAATGCAGTAATTTCCTTTCGATGAAAATAAATTTCTACACGGGTTCTACGAGACTAAAATTTTTTTATTTTTCTTTTTAGATAACAAACTCACAATTGTAAAAACTATGAAAAAGACTATAAATGCTTAAGTGCACCTAATGCAAATAACTAAGAGCATGAAAATTCTAAGATGAAAAATCTACTAAAGCAGAGAGAAATTTCCCAAAGATCCTTCAGTTTTATCTCTTTTTGATTATCCACAAAACTAGTTCCCAAAAGTAGAAACTCTCAATATGAAGACATCAAAATATGCTAGAAAACAAGAGGAAGAAACCAATGACAATTCCTTTCCAAAATCAAGTCAAAAACCAAAGGCAAGAAATCTCAACAAAGCTTCAAAAGATATAATGAAACGAAAACAAAAATGCAAAACAAAAGCAAATGACAAAACAAAATGTTTTTTGAGCTTTTGAATTTTATAAAAAGAAGAGCTCGAAGAGACCAAGAAAACTATCAAATCCCAAGCCAAACAACTCTGAATTTCAAGCAAAACTTCAAAAATGCTCCAAATCGTATAGGGATACCTAGTAGCAAGATTTATATGAGCAAAAGAAGACAAGAAACTTAGTAACTCAGCCCAGAAGAATAATACAACCTTGCAGCAAACAAAAACTTCAAAGAACCAAGAAAGACTCTTCAAAAAATTGCAACAAGACCTAGTCAAATGAACTCAAGAAAACTAACGAAAAGCAGGCAAAAATCCAAGCGCAAAGCAGAACATAAAATGAGGAAAGAGTATATGAGAAAAAACTCTCTGTCTTGATGAAGCAGAACAACCAAGAATCCCCAGAAAGAGATCTTGGTACTCGAACCAGAAATGCAAGCACTAAAAACAAGATTTGCCACATAAGCTAGTATTCAACCAATCAAGAGAGAAAAAAGACCAATGACTACTACTAACACAATCCAGAGACTAAAAAGACACTGCAGGAACAAGTCTCCACAGGCAGACAGGACCAAAAAGTCAAGAAATCAAAAATTTCAAAATTTACCCAGGCATACGCTACTTTACAGTTTTGAAACAAGCGTGCATACACGACTGTTTCAAAGGAAACCCACATATACACAACTTCCTTTGAAGCAAACTGTGTGTATATGCATCTATGTATAGAAAAACTCACGTATTAAAAGGTAAATAATGAAAAATAAAAAAGATCAAGCCTGGCTAAAGAACCAGGTCTTCAGTCTGACTGAGAAAAAGTTAACTGGACTGGAAATAATAGTTAAAACTGTTGGAAACCTTTCAAACAGCTGAAACCACCCAACAGGGGAATCACAAAAATGCGATCCCCAGTGGAGTCGCCATTTCTGATTCGGGGAAAAACACCCTAGAGGTTTTTTGGGTCAAAACCTCCACAGATCAGGGCATGCCATTCAAGAAGGACTCACACAACCACACTTGTATGCTAGAAACTAGATAACATCGATAGTATAACTCACCCGTAATCCTACATTTGATGTAGATCCCACGGGGTCCAAAACCCCAGCAACCCTTCTTCCTCCTTAACCTGAAAATCAAGAAGAAATGTGCACGAAGATCTAGTTGTACAACATATATTTACCCTAAATGTCAGTGAAAACCATGTGAAATATCATGTAAACAATAATAAATGCTTAAATAATAAACTTTTCACAAATACAAGTAGATGTTAACACTTGACTTCAGGAACAAGATGGTTCTTCTTCATTATGAACAGCATGTACAGTAATAAAATGTGGAGAGATCACCTAAATCCTTCCACGATCTTCGAACAGACCGTCGTCCAGATCCGTCCTGCCCTTGCCTCGCTAAGATACTTTCAAGACTTGTGCACTCGAGATGGCATATAAACTGATGAACATCTCTAGGAAACAAGGGTTTCCTGTAAAAATCTGGGAAAGTGGAGGAGGCACGGGAATTCAGACTTGAATTGGGATTCCAACAGAGAATAATATATATACAAATTTCTCTTTCCCTTAGGCCATACACATGAGGGGCTTTTATACTCCCTCAAAGTAGTTTCAATCAGTTGGAAATAGTTGGCCACATGCTGGGGTGGTTGAACTACTAGAGTAACCATCAACCCAGCCTGAAAATAGGGAATTTTTAATGATTTTAATTGCATATGCGGAAAAGTACATGTGGACTTGCGTATACATGCGTAAAAGTTTGGGCATACCCGCGTATGGGATTTTTAACACTATTTTTTATGAATTTATTTCAAGTCTGTGGGAATGGGTGCCCAAGGCCATAGAGACAATCATGAATCACATGAGGGTGAAAAATGATGCTATAACAGTACCTAGATCTGGATGGAATGCCCCATGATATTTTTGAATGAGATATGAAACTCCTTCACTCCAATTTGAATTGCTTCGCCACCCTTTGTCCCACCATCCAAATACTAGTCTTAAACAAGGGTTTTACGGGGAATAGATGAGGATATCTCTGCGCAAAAACTTAGAGGATAAATAAATGTTAGACCATTGTACTCCTAGTTCCAAAGAAGGCCTTTCCCAAAGTCGAATTTCATGTCAATGGAGTTGCATGGGTGATCTTCAAGGAAATATATTTCATTTTTCATCGGTGGTGGTGGCCATGGTGGTAGACTATGGTTTCCCTCCTCATTGTTTATCACCCACAATGATATTTAAAATATTAAATTACATATTCTTCATTTAAATAAATATGAAATATATATTAATAAAACTAATAAAAATAATATGTATATATGTTTTAAATTCTTAAAGTAAGGTATTTTATTGAATCATAAACATTGGCTAAAAAGTTCAAAGTTGTTTCCTTCTCACGGTATTGGTCTATCATGAGGGAAACCAAACCAAAAATGGTGAAGGCAACTGAATATTTTCACAATCATCAAAATACTCAAAAATGTAAATTCATTTCTAGCTAACTCTGCTTTTTTGAAAAAATTTGTCCGAAAAATTTTGACAGAAACTACTACATGTCATTTTCTAGTTGTAGCTCGAGTCATGCATCTAATTATGAAAATAAAAATAAATTTACTCGAAACCAAAACATCAACTAAGAGCTCCAAAAAATCATCATTTTTCTTAATAAATTACTAGGGTTGGGTCCTATTCACTTGAACCTCATGGAGGTTTAAGAAGACATTGAAGATTTCCTTCGATACGGGTCAAAAGGGCACTCGAGGCTCACCAAGTAGGAGCATTGGTGGCATTAGACTCTTTGAATTTCATTGAAGCATGCAATGATCTCATTGTGGTCCTCATATTTTTTTATTTGAGCACCCAACCTATGAGAATATTTATTTATTTATAAAGACTAATGGAATTAAGGTGTTTCCCGTATCGTCCCTTGGTGTGACTAGGGCCGAGAAAAATCTGGGGATCCAACTAGAAATTTAGTTTGAATTTAAAAGTGAGAATAGGTCGGTGGTCAGTGGTGGTTAAGGCATTCAATTCTTTAATTTTCACCTAAATTTTAGGTGGATTAGTAGAATAAAAAAATGGAAACAATAGATTTGGCTTGATTCAGCAGCACAAAGCCTACCCAAAGAGCCACAACCTATGAGACCTCCGTGACTAGAGCGCATTCTCTAGTGAGGCATATCATTTAGGAAGTAGAATAAGATACAAGATTTGTTAGAATTGTGGCAAGAAAAAGGATCAATTTGACTTGTTCCTTAATCAAATGGAGAAATTCAAAATTTTCACATCAAAAATATGACTTGGATTACAGCGTTAGCCGGAGTGACATGGATTTGTCTCCAAATTAAATCGATAAATCTGAGTTTGTAGGATAGAAGTAGAGATTTTTTCATGGGTTTATTACTAAAATATAGCAATCTATTGGATTTCTTGTTAGTTAAACTCATTAATTTGAGCTCTAGTCATTAGTAGAGTAAATATGAGTTCAATTGAGTAGTTATAACAATTGTTAGCTCACCGATCTCTTAGTTAACGAATCAATTTAGTAAAAATAGTATTAGTCATGCATGGAATTCAAATTTCCTAGTTGGAGTGGGAGGAAAAGGCACATTGTAATTGTCAATTGTATATGTAGTATAAAGTTTTGTATTGAGCAGCGATGAATTCCTTCAGGATTTGGATAAGGGAATAGGGAATTATCCAATTTTTTAGGGGCTAATTTAGTCAAGGATTGTGCGAGGAAATAGGAGGGAAATTTGATGCCTATTTTTGGCTAAGTGTTGGCCGCAGTAGGTTAGCGAGTAGGAGACCATAATTGATGGGTGCAAAGCATGTGCTTGCAGGATTGAAGCAAGTCATTGTAGTATATATATATATATATATATATATATATATATATATATATATATATATATATATATATATATATATATATATATATATATATATATATATATATATATATATATATATATATATATATTATCATTTGAACTAATTTATGGTAGAGGAGGGGCTTTTTCCTAGTTGGTCTCCCCTATAAAAATCATTGTATTAGTTGTGTTTGGATGGTTGTATGTTATATCATGTATTTCTATCGTGTGTTTTCCTTTCCGTGAAATAGTAGAATAAATTTATGTCTCTTTATTTTTAGTTTGAATTCATTAGAAGTATAAAAATTCATAACATTTATACATGGCATCATAACATCAAAAGAATAAATAGAAACATTGTTCTCGCATACCTTCTCTCAAAGAAATTTTTGATTTGCATTGTTTTTTCTTGCAGGGTTCTCTTCGGTGCGAGGGAAAAATGTCTTTCAGTTGAGCGAGGTTGGAGGAAAAATTGGAGTGGAACCTCAAATTTGTTTTTTGGAAAGACATGATGAAAGTTTTCCTTGGTGAAAATGGAGTATGGGAATATGCACAAACTGATATCTCGAGAACCAACAAAGCATCGTATGCACAAGAACTTCCTCGAATAGAAGAAAGACACAATAAATCCCATGAGGATTAATCTAGAGGGTGTCAAAGATCATATCATTTCGAGTTTGCATAACAAGAAAACAACCTATGCAATGTGGAAGACCCTCTCACGATTTATGTGAAAGCATCAATGATTCCGGAAATGGTCCTTGAAAGATAAGCTTAGGAACATTTGAATGCGAGAAAAATGAAACCATTGTTCGGTGCACCTACAGATTCACTTGCGTATGAGATGAACTTGGAGGAGTAGGATATATTTTTTCCTACCACTCCCGAGCCAGTGAGGTTAGCACTCCTTGGTCTTCCAAAGTGCTTTAGCACAAATATCGAGATTGGGTTAATGGAAGAGACAAGCTTAGAAATTGGGAGAGACCTTGGCCTAATTTGGTACAATAGGAGATGAGAAGAAACATTAGAGATGGTGTCACATCTAGATCTTTGGAGGAAGAATATTTTTTTCTCTAGTTGGAAAAGGAAATAATGCCAAAGTTAATAAGGCCCAAGGTGAGGCAGAATCTAGAAAAAAAACATGGCAAGAAGAAATACCTTAGTAAAAATTAAATTCTTTCACTATCACTGAGTATCGATAATATGCAACCAAGTGTCCACGCATGAAATCTGCAAGAGCCTACAACGAGAGCGAGTATGATATGCTTTTGCATCAAAATTTGAGTTGGATTTAACCCTCATTGCTTTCATGGAAACCCACAAGAAGAGGGGAGTGAATGGTACCTAGACTTTAGTGGTTCATATCATATGAAAAATAATAAGGATTTATTCAACAACCTAGAGGAGAATTACCAACAATTAAACATAGAATTTGGATATGATGGAAGGTACAGTACCGAAGGGATTGGAACTATCACCTTTAATAGGGAGTCGATGCTCCCATATTCACCTAAAAGGATGTAATGTATGTGCCTGGTCTAAAGAAAAATATAGCTTCTATAGTCTGTACTTGAATATAGTGGATATGATGTGATGTTTCAAGAAAGGGAAAGCTTATTTGAAGCATGTTTTAATGGACAAGAAAAAAAATTTTGTGTTTGAGTTAAAAAATATTTACAATATAGAAGTATATTTTGTAATGCATGTAGCTATACCTCTAGGAGTGTGGTGGGGGGCAATGTACAACTTTAGTCCAATAGTTGCAAATATCTCAAGGTAGGGGTCCGATGGAGAGTAGCAACTATTGGCATGCACTTTTCTCATGGATCATTAACCTTGCTACAGGACCCATAGTATTAAGTAGCATAAGGATCAATGTCACTTGACGTAGTCAAATCTGAGCAAAAATTGCAAGCTAGTAGGAGCCGGAGACTCGGGAGATAGTTGCGACTTAGATACATAGTTGATTCAGATATTTTGGATTCTTCTCGATTTTAGTTGTTGTAGTAGAAACAAAAATAGTGGGAGGGAGTTATTTTACAATGAATTCCTACATGAGAAGGATTGGGGTTGTGAAGAACCCTTTTTCTTTCTAAGATGGAGTGTTATAATTGTAGCAAAGAAAAGGCTCCATTTGACTTGTACCTTATTCAAATGAGGGAAATTTTATTTTCCATATCAACGGGATGACTTGCATTGTACTTAGCTAGAGTGACATGGCTTTTTCTCCCATTTAAAATAGTAAATTCGAGTTTGTAGGCTAGAAGTAGAGTTTTTTTCATGAGTTTGTTGCTAAAATATATCAATCTGAGTGGAGTTAAACTCAAACTTATCCGAGCTTTAGTCATTAGTAGAGTCGGTAGAAATTCATTTGGGTAGTTATGACAATTGTTAACAAACCGATATCTCGGCTTGACTTGTAAATTTAATAAAAAATACTCCCATTCATGCATGGAATTCGAATTTCCTATTTAGAGTGAAGGAAAAGGCGCATTGTAATTGTCAATTATATACTAGTTGAGTGTACAGAGTTTTGTATTGAGCATGAGATCAATTAGTTCGTGATTTTTTGAAGGAAATCTATAATTCTCCTATTTTTTTAGGGCTAATTTCCTCAAGGATTGCATATAAGGAAATAGGAGGATATCTTCGAGGCCTATTTTGACTAATTGTTGGTCGCAGTAGGTCGGAGAGAAAAAGGTGAGAATTGCAATGTAGGGGTGTGCTTCAAGATTGAAGCAAGTCATTGTAATTGATCCATATTCTCATCTAAATTAATGCAAATAAGTGGAGGGGTTTTTCCTAGTTGGGTTACCACCCGTAAAATCATTTTGTTCCTTTTGTTTTGATGGTTTTCATATTATTGCTTTTTTTTTATATCACGTGTTTTCCTTTCTGCAGAGTAGTAGAAGAAATTTGTGTCTCTTTATTTTAGTTCGAATTCATTAGCGTATCAAATTTCTTGATATTTCTACAAGATTGGTAAAACCCCCAAAGGAGGTGAATATTAGTAAACCAAGCTATAGTCAAAGCTAAAAATAGTTGAGAGGGTAGTTAAGTATTGCACCCATGCTAACAAAGGGATAAGGTGAGACATCAAAAAGTGGAGGAGGTGGTTATAGGGAGAAGATTTTGGAATCAAGTGAAGACCAAAATAACCAAGAAAAACTCTATATTTCCAATGTTTCCAAGACACCTTGCATACCAAACACTAAATTCCTCCATGTAAGAAAAAAATAAATGAAAAACCTATAGAGATTGGACATAGGATAATTTATCCATTTTCTATGGCCACTCGAGGCTCTAAGATGCTACATTCAAAGCTCCTTGCTCCTCTAGAAGACCTCTACCATGTACCCGGGTTTGAAGATCTACTTGAAATGTTATTGCCATGGGTTTTTATGTCTGGGGAGCTTAGGCCTTCAATGGATAATGACCTAGAAAATATAGTATTGCGGTGGAAATATCCCAAGTGAAGCTAACACTCTCCTCTTGAGTAGAAAAACTTGAGGTACCGATAAGGAAGGTATGAGTGATCATGGAAGTGGAGTATGCCATCTTAGTGAAACATAATGTTAAGGTTGTTGACATGTGTGAGTGCATGAGGTGAGATTGCCACTCCATCCCCCTCTTTAATGAAAAGAGAGATAGTGATGTGGCAAGCTTCCCCTTTTTGCTAGCTCAATTTTAGAGTACACTTTGATTGGAGATTTTTTTTTAATTTTAAATTGTTTTTAAAAAACATCAAAAATAAAAAATATTTTCTAACTTATAATTAACTATCAACAATTGAACTATTTATTAATAAAAAAATAATTAAATTAAAATAACAAATATAAAAAAATTTACCTTAAACAATGCATAAATTTATCCTCATGAGACAAATGACCACAATTATGAATCGTCATGTAATATGATTTTTATCTAAATAAAAATATAAGTTTTACATCAAGAAAAAATAAAAATATCATGCCTAAATTTGAGAAAAAAAACAACTCTAAATAAAAAATAGAAATATATACATTTTTAATTTATTAAAAATGATAAAAATTTAATTAAAATGGATTCATGCTTACACCATTCTAGTTGAAAATTTAAACTATTTATTTTTATTAATATAAGAGTGAAAATTGATCCATAGGGTCTTGGATAGATGATGATAGGGTGCTCTCTTAAGGAACTCTTTGATGTGAAGTCATCGGTTAAATTCCCCTGCCCCTGATCGGGGTAGTATATTGGACATGATGAAGATGGAGTCCTTCCAAGCTTACAAAAAGAAATATAAGAGTGAAATTTAAATCGCTATCATAAATTATTTATTTATTTGTTACATTTTTTCTTTGGAAAATCAGGGTAGGTCCACTTGAAGTCGGCCAAACTAGTCCGAGCCTAATCTCGAGCGACATTGACGAGAATTGAACCCACGACCTCCAAATGACAAGGTATTTTAGCAATGAGACCTCAACAAATTGAACTAACCATTGGAGCTACTAACTATGATAAATTATTACTCTATCATCATGGGATAACTCCTATATAGTGAGTTTTAATTTATATGTAGTTGATATAAATAAATATAAAGCAAATATAAATGCTATATATAAATATAGTTTACGTAGTGTGGAATAGATGATGATAGGGTGTTCTATTAATTCACCGTGAAGTGCAAAGGTCATCTGAATCGAAAATGTGTAGAAAAAAATCCAATCATGCTATAGGCTTGGTGTAGATTCACACACTATGCAAGCCATATTTTAAGTGTGCTAGTCATCTCAAGACTCACATAACCTAAAAAAAACTATAATAAAATTTTTTCTTCAAATTATAAATATAAATATAATACTTTTGATTAAAATGACTTATATTTAATATAACTTTTACTAATGTAACTATTCATTAATATGATAATGGATCTATAGTAACACTATACAAAAAATTGTTTAAATAATTGTAACTTTATTATTATTAAATAATGACTATATTAATGAATATTTAAATTATATATTTTTATACAAACAAGCATTGTGTGTGTGTGTGTGTTAAATCATCGAATATAATTATTTCATTATAACAACCCTCTGGGTAAAAAATCCATGTAATAAAGTTAATAAAGGAAAAAATAATAACCAAGGTCACAGTACACATATTCAAATCTGAATTTTGGGAAAAAACAATAGTGAATAGGATGAATTTTTATTAATTAATGGCCATGGAAATTGACAAAAGAAATGGCAAAGGCTTTGGGAAAGACATAGAGACATTTACCTGGCATTTTATTTATGAAAATAATGGAAATTAAGGGAAAAGGGGAAGATGAAATGTCAGGGTTATATGTGAGGAGGAAAATGAAGGAAAAATAATGGAAAATTGAAGAAAAATAGAGGCCTAAAATTATAAAAAAGGCTCTTGAGTACCAATTCACATCTTTTTCCATGGATAACTTTCGATAGTTCAATTTTGGAGCTTTCTCTCTATTATCTCTCTCATACTCTTGGACACTTAGAGTTTTATTGGAGAACTCTTGAAGGAGTATGGCACACATGGGATCCGGAGAAATAAGAAAAAAATAAAAGTAGGAAAGTGCAAACGAGGCATCGAGCTCAACAACTAAAGAGGGTTTTTCTTGTAGAGTACAGGACTTGCATCTATGGTCTCCTTGCTAGTTTTGGCATGCATGGATCATGCATGTGGTTTCTTGGTTATGATATGTCATTGACATGTAGGATTTCTCGGATTGACAATGGTTTTTCCTAGCCTCATAATTTCTTGGATATGCATGGTGTTGTTTGTTTACCTTTGTATTTCTAATTGGTGCTCACATTCTTATGGTTGTGGGTTGAGTTACTAGTTCCTGGAAGCCTTGGTTGGACAAATGCTTTGGAAGCCCCGTAATAGGTTGCGTTGAGTTACTAGTCCTAGAAGCCTTGGTTGGAAAAAACACTGCTTTTGTGAAACCAGCTCCAAAAAAGAGAAGAAAAAGAGATATCAACGCCTTAGAAATAAGCCACTTTGAGGGGGAAACCTCCAATACATTACATGAATGAGAAATTCTTGGATGATTCAAATTACAAAACCTCCTTTCTATATATATGAGTCCATGGGGCCACAATGTAATCCTAGTGGGGCCACAATGTAATCCTAGCCGACCTAACAATAATAATTTAAGGGCACAATAATAACAATATGGGGGTTACAAGGGTACAATAATAACAATATGGGGGTTACAATAACGAAAATAAGGGACTATACTAGTAATATAGGGACCTAACAGTCCCCTCTCCTTCAAAAATGTGTTGTCCTCAACGCTTGAGTAGCTCTGGGTGCTTTTGTATAAAATTATCATCCTCCTATGTAGAATCTTCAGTGGGTAAGTTATTCCACTTGATGAGAAGCTCTGAAATTGATTGATTTCGTTGCTGTCAAGTTCTTGTTTACGTGACCGCTTCAAAGGTTCCAATATGATTTTTCCTTCCTCATCAAGTTCTAGCAATATTGTTTGAACTCGGGAAGATTTTCACCTATAACCTTCTTTAAGCATGAAACATGGAAAATTGGATGCACTTCGTGAAGAAGCGATGAAGCTCAATTTGTATGCCATAGTACCAATATTTTTGCAACACCTTTAAGGACCATAGTATTTTGGAGATAAATTATTATCCTTCTTAGCTTGCTTTGGGGGACATTTGTTTGTATGGTTGTAGCCATAAAAATACCTGAGCCTCCTCACATCAAAACTTCTCTCGCTACGTTGTTGATCCGCTCGTTGTTTCATTCGATTTTGTGCCAAATTCAGTTGTCCTTTAAGTTAGAGAACGATGCTCGATGTGATCTTCACTCGCTTTGAACCTTTGAATTTTCTCTTAAACATGATGTGATGGATGGTGGATGATATCCATAAAGTGCCATAAATGGGGTCATTTTTGTTTGCAAAGTATGGAAGGAAGTGTTATACCACCATTCGCACCAGAGGTAACCACTGACCCATTTTCTTTGTTTTTCGTATAAAAAAACAACGAAGATATCCTTCCAAACATTTACTTACTATCTCAGTTTGACCATCGGATTGAGGATGATAAGATGAGCTATGAGCTAATTGAGTACCCAAACAACAAAATAACTTCGTCCAAAAATTTCCAGTAAAAATGGGATCTCTATCACTCACAATAGCCCTTGGGTTTCCATGTAGCTTTTGAATTGTGTCCATAAATGTAGTAGCAGCTGTACTTGCTTTAAATGGATGAGATAATGCACAAAAGTGTGCATACTTGGTAAGTCTATCAACTATCACCATGATGAAAATCTTTCCTTCGGACTTAGGTAAACCTGTGATAAAATCCATTGAAATCTCCTCCCAATGTTGACTTGGAATGGATAAAAGGTTTTAGAAGACCCGACGTCTTAATTGTCTCAACTTTATTCTGCTGGAAAACCAAACATTCCGCCCCAAAATTTTGAATATCATATTTAAGGCCATCCCAAAAAAATTCTTTCTTCACCCTGTGGTAAGTTTTTAATAATCCTGAGTGTCCTCCTAAAGGAGAAGTGTGCAATTCCAAAAGAATATTTTGTTTTAATTGGGAATTATTACAAAGATATAAGCGATCTTTGTACCATAAGGAATCATTTTTCCAACTAAATGTATCGGATGTACTAGGATATTACCGCAACTTTTGAATGAGTGTCCACACTTCTTCGTCCTTCTTCCATTCATCTCTTGCTTCGCATTATCCAATCGTGTTGGATAATAGAAATGGCACAAAGCAATGCTTCCACCTCTTCATTCTTTCTTGAGAGTGCATTTTCAACAACATTTAGCTTCCCTTTTTGTATATTATTTCAAAGTCATAATCAAAAATCTTTGTGACCCTATTTTTTTTCTCTTTTTTGAAGATAGTCTCTTTGTTCCAAAAAGCGTTTAAGACTATCATGACTCAGTTTTTACCTTTGAAGTGTCTTCCCATTAGGTAAGTTCTCCATTTCTTTAGTGCATGCAATATTGCTAACATTTCCTTTCTCATAAATAGGTTTCTGTAAATACTTTCATTTGATTGGATGACTTTCAAAAGCAATGGGTCTTCCTTCTTGCATTAAAAACATCACCAATTCCATTACCCGAGGCATCCACATTCCACAATAAAGGTTTTTTGTGAAGTCTAGCGTAGCTAAGACTAGTGCTAGGCACATTGCCTCTTTAAGATGTTCAAAGGCCTTAGTTGCTTCAAGAGTCCATGAAAATGCATCTTTCTTCACACAGAGTTGTTAGAGTGCTGCTATTCTCCAATAATTCTTAACAAACTTTTGATAATACTCCTGTTAACTGTGAGAAATCTTCGCAATTTCTTTATGGTTGTGGGGACTTTCCATTCCTTAATGGCTTTAATTTTGTTAGAATCTACCTTAACACCCTCGTGAGATACAACATGACCCAGAATATTTCACCTATTTTACTCCAAAGAAACATTTGGATGTTTTTGCATATAATTGTTTCTCCCTCGCAATAGTTTGATCACTACCGTCAACATGTTGAACATGATCCTTCCAAGACCTGTTGTAGATTAGTATATCATCAAAAAATACTAGCACAAATTTTCTAAGGAACGGTTTGAAAATGGAATTCATCAACCCTTGAAATGTATAAGGTGCATTGGTAAGGCCAAAAGGCATGAGAAAAAATTCATAATGACCCTCATGAGTTCTAAATAGCTATTTTCGGAATATCTTCAGTCTTCATTCTAATTTGATGATACCCTGAACGAAGATCCAATTTGGTAAAATAAATTGCTCCATGTAATTCATCCAATAATTCATCAATCACAGGAATGGGAAATTTATCTTTAATGGTGAGATTATTGAGCTCCCTATAATCTAGACACATGTGCCATGATCCATCCTTCTTGTGTACCAATAATACAGGAGCAGAGAAATAACTTTGACTAGGTTGAATTATACCTGGCTCTAACATTTTTGGAATCATACGTTCAATTTCCCTCTTTTGGACATAAGGGTATATATAAGGCCTGATGTTTGGAGGAAAAATTCCTGGAATCAAATGAATAGCATGAACATGATCATGAATAGGTGGGAGTCCTTTTTTATTTTCAAAAACCTTGGAATGATTTTCCAAGAATTTTTGGAGATCTGCAGAAACAGATGATTTTGATGTTGGAACTTCTAGTGAGCATAATTGTGCAATTATTCCTCGTTGTTCTTTCTTTAGAAGCTTTTTCATGACATTAGAGCTTATTATCTTTCCTGAATTCCCTACAATACCCCCATAATGACTTTCTCCTTTCGAAAAAAAATTTTCAAGAAAATTTTCTTGAAAATTTAAAGCTACCGTCCCCAAAGATTGTAATCGTTTTACTCCTAGTACAACATCAGCACCTCCCATAGGAATGTTACCAATATTCAGCCATATATTCTCTGTTAGCTTTGATATTAAGTGGCATTTTCTGCAGGCAAATTTTTTGCAGTTCCTCCATTTGCCACCATCACTTGACATTCTGGTGTTGGGTATAGGAAACAATTTAATTCCTTGGCTACCTTACAATGAATAAAATTGTGGGTGCTACCTGAATCAATCAACACTATTACCTTTTTTCTTCTTGATATGTCCTTCTATCTTGAGAGTTTGAGGAGTGGTAATTCCTGCCAGTGCATTACACAATATGGTCGGATTCATTTCTTCCTCTTCTAGGGCTGGTTCCTGGTGTATATCCTCTTCTTGTTCATTTTATTTTTCCTCTTCACAATCTATGTAAAATAATTTCTTCTCAACACACTTATGACCTTTAGTGTATTTTCTATCACAACTGTAGCAAAGCCCTTTTGCTCTTTTTTCTTCCAATTGTTGTGGTGTCAACCTTGTAGGTTGTGGAAATCTAGGAGTAGCAATACTTCCCTCTTTATAGAAGTGAGTGGTAGGCTTCCTTGTCGCCATAATTTTACATTCAATTTTTCTTGCCAACCTGAATGCCTTCTCCAATGAATCAGGTTCCAAAACGCGAACTTCATGTTGGATGTTATCCTTTAAAGTACCCATGAAGAGATCAATCCTGTGTTCCTCTGGAATATCAGTTACCCTTATATTCAATTTTTGGAAGTCCTCAATGTGCTCCCCCACTAAACCCTTTTGTTTGAGATTTATCAATTGGCTAAAGAAGGTGTTGCTCTTTGTATCCTCATAATGTGCTATCATTTCCTCTGTAAAAATTGACCAAGTGACATTTTTTTTATGGGAGCAAAGCCATCGATACCATACAAATGTATTTTGTTCTAAATGTAAAGTTGCAATGTGTACCTTTTGTGTGTTTTGCACATTATGGAGATAAAAATATTGTTCCATCTGTAGTATCCATGTTACAGGATCCTTTCCATCAAACTTCCTCATATCCATTTTTGGAATATGGTGATTCTTCCCCCCAACATTAGATTTTATGAAATCATGATTAACATTTATTTTGTTATCATCATGATTTTCCTCTACTATATTTTCACCATTAGGAAACATTTCTTGTATCAACTTTGTCAAAATTTCCATGTCTTCTTTTAGATCATTCTTCATGTTTTCCATTTTCTCATCAATCTTAGCTTCCATGTCATCCATCTTAGATTCCATGCCAGCTTCCATGCCATATATCTTAAATTCCATGCCATCTATGCCATTTTTCAAACCATCCATCTTATATTCCACGCCTTTCTTCAAACCATCCATCTTAGTTTCCATTCCTTTCTTCAAAACTTCCATGTCATTTTTTGTTGCTCTTTGCAAGAGCGAAATTTGTTGCGCTTGCTCTTGTAATTTTGATATGTCATGTTGCCATCCTTCGTCTTCATGAGTCATAGTAGAGCTTTCTAAAGGCTTAATGGGTGTTGAATTCTTTTTAGGGGCCACTTTAGAATCCAATACTGATATATATTCTACAATATGCCCTTGGAATCAATTCAACTTGATTCTTCAAACAAGACTTATGCAATTCGGAAAAAAAAAAAAATACACACCTTTTACTTCCTTTTGAGGAGCTCGATATTGAAATTGAATTATCTCTATAATTGTGGATCCTCAATATCTAAAGTTCAACCCTGTAGTATCCCTCTAAAGCTTATTTCAAATGCCATAGGTTTGATCTGATTTTGGACTCGTTCACTAGAGCGAACTTATATGACTTACCACGTGTCACTGTTTCCTCCTTTGGCTTTAAAATTAATAGACCGAAAACTACAGTCCGTGTACTTGCGTCCACTTTTTACATCGTTCTTATCCGATGCGCAGAGAGAGAGATATGAAGATTTTCCCACGATCACCTCTTTGAGATGAAATTCAGAACCCTAAAAAATCCCTAACTTCTACATATCATATCTCCGAAAATATTACGAACCAATATTTGAAATTTTGTGACAATGTTCCTCAGGATTGCAGATTCACACTCTAAAAATTTCAGCTTCTTAACCTTCGTAGAAAAAACGTTATTACGAAAATACCACGATGAACTATTTAGGTTAAATTCAAGAGCCTACAAAATGACCTAACTTGCACAGATCATATCTCTGAAAATATTGCGAACCAAGCTCTGAAATTTTGCAACAATGTTCCTTGATATTTTGGCTTCGCACTCTAAAATTTCAGATTCTAAACCTTCGTAGAAAGAAAGTTATAGCGAAAATGCCATGATGACCTGTATGGAGCAGCGAAACCCTAGAATCTCAAAGCTCTAATACCAAATGTTCTGAAACTAGCTCCAAAAAGAGAAGAAAAGAGATGTCAATGCCTTAGAAATAAGCCACTTCAAGGGGGAAACCTCCAATACATTACATGAATGAATAATTATTGGATGATTCAAATTAAAAAACCTCCTTTCTATATATAGGAGTCCATGCGGCCACAATGTAATCCTAGCCGACCTAACAATAATAATTTAAGGGGACAATAATAACAATATGGGGGTTACAAGGGTACAATAATAACAATAAGGGGGTTACACTAACAATAATAAGGGACTATACTAGTAATATAGGGACCTAACACTCTGGAATCCCTTGGTGGGTTGAGTTACTAGTCTTGGAAGCTCTAGTTGGAAAAATTATCTGGAAGCCTGACAACAACTATGGGTTGAGTTACTATTCCTGGAAGCCCTAGTTGGACCAAACACTTTAGATCCCTGGACAACTTGGGTAGAGACCAATTTTGTGATGGTTAATCATTCACAGCCGTGAGATGGAATCGCTAGTTGAGGGTTAAGGTGGCTTTGCCTCTGGAAGCTTTGGTTTGGTTTTCTTGGTTTATTCCATGAGATCTCACGTTCATAATTGGAATATGACATGAGGGTGATTAGCTAAAAGAAATATTTGGTTTAGCCCAATCTATGGTCGAGCGGTATGTGGAAGTCCCAGACCTAGTTTCATATTGCATATGTTAATAAGATATCTTTCCTCTTATATTTTTTGGGTAAATATATTTTTTAGTATGTGATCTTGATGGTTGTTTTAGCATTGTTATTCTGCTGGTTATATGTTGGTTATGAGCATGGTTTATGACAAAACTTGAGTTATCGTTCTCATCATGTTTTAGTTAGTACATAAAATTTTATTGAATGAATGAACTAATAAATAACATTTTAGCTATTGGGAGGGGATATTGTTCTTCCTTGTTTATTCTCAGATAAGTATGACATCCATATGCTTAGATATGTTGTTATGGCATGTAGATTACATGTTTATGATATGTTTGACAAAATTTATGTAATGGATAAGCCTTGTAATATTAGGTACTTGTTCAATTTTTGCATTAGTAACCTTTTCTTCATGTTATCTATCATTTATATAAGTTTCATGAAGTTATGGGCAGTGAATTAAGACCTATCCCTGAAAAAGTGGCTCAAAATCTAGGGTCGTTGGCTTAGAACTCCCTGAAAAAGTCCACAGTCGTTGGAATGCCTTACTGTGGGAGTGGCTAGAAGGCCTCAATCACATGCATGGCTTGTCATGGGAGTGGATGAGGGCTCATATCATTAAAATGATAATTTTTCTCAGGGGTTAAGCAATTGGAAGGGTTGATTGCCTCCTAAAGGGTCTATAGCTCCTAAGGAAGGTCAAATTAATTTTGTTTTTCCTATTCCACTTCCTTAACTGTACTTGGGGAGCTGAATCATATCATAGTAAATATTTGTCACATGCCTACACTGGTGGAACAATTAGCTTTGGTAAATGTGGAAGGAGGGTGTTATAGGGTGGTATCAGAGCATGGCTCCATTCCCCTTGGGTGATGTTTGGTTTTCATTCTCCTTGGATGAATGTGTTTTCATATGTACATGTAATTCACATATGTATCCTTATGCATGTGGTCTATGTGATTATTGTGTATGCATGGTTTGTTGGGAAAAATACTGAGAGGGGGGGGGGGGGTGAATGAGTATTTAGGGTTGACTGAAATTTTTTTACTTTTTCTTTCTCTAAAACCCATACGCTACTTTATTGAAGCCAACTCGCGTATACACGCGGATATCCTTAATAAAAATTGCGTATTACCAGAGATCTCATTATGAAAATAATTCTTTACTTAGATCATTGCATTATTCATTCATTAGATGTTTAGTAAGCAGTAAACTTGTGCAGTAAGAACATAATAAATCATCACACACACATGAACACTAGGATTTAAGGTGGAAACCCAATTCAGGCGAAAACCACCACTGCCGTCATATCTGTCTTCAATATTTATTATAAAGAAAACTTCTTACAACCATGTACTGGCGCAGACTCATACCAGCATGCAGGCACCCACCTGCAGAAGGCTACAACCTTCTCTCGTTTACCAGACTCTCCTGGAAGGGAGCTACAACCCCCTGCTCTCGTTTACCAACCTCTCCTAGAAGGGAGCTACTACCCCCTGCTCTCGTTTACCAGCTACCACTGGAAGGGAGATACAACCCCCTCACTGAAGGCTTTGACCGTCAGCACCATTGCGGACCACGTTTCATCAATTTTCATACTGGATCCATTAGGTTCCATAAAAAATACCTTGTAGGCCACTTTTCATCAGATTTTCAGACTAGACCCACTCCACACATTTAAGCTCATCATACATCAAAATGAAACTTATAACCCCATCAATTCATTCATTGAAACATCAACAAATCAACCAACAACTTGATCTTCAATCAACATAATCAGCAGCATAATCAACATTCAAACAACCCAGATTTGTGTGAATACATCATTGACAGATAGCAGTAAAACAACAGAACAAATCAGACATATCAATCCACATACTTCAGCAAAACCCTATATTACATACGCACTTTTACTTCACTGAACCTGCGTATATACGCGCTTTAACAGAAACAAACCTGCGTATACATCTGCACATATTTCAACTAATCTCAAATTTCATACGCGCTTTTGCTGAAACTAAACTGCGTATGCATGCGCCTTTTATGAAGTGAACCTGCGTATAAATATTCAAACTTTGTAGGGCCGCGCAACTCTTCAGAACAGATAAATAGCTCAGATCTTACCCTTCACTTTAGAAAATATTTGCCTCATATCAGATCTAAACATTCCATAAACAGATCTAGAAAATACATAATCATTTCAGATCTAGAGATCCCTCTTCATCATTTTCTTCATAGGTGCATTATTAATTCAGATCAATCAATAAATTGTTACCCTTCCATGCAGATATACTTCAAAGTGAAGTATTCATTAAAACCCAGACTTATGCACACCCTTGCACTATGATCTTCTTCTCCTTAAATAGATTTAGCTTTTACCAATACCATGAGCCAAAACCACACAACTTCCAATGGTATTCTTGGACGTAATCAAATAAACCATACAGCGCTCAATACTATGTGCCAAAACCATGGTAATGCCCCTTGGTATTCTAATTTCGGAGCGCAAATAGGCATACGTTACTTGGTACATACTTTTCCGCGTACATACGCTACTTTGCCTTTACAAACACGCGTATGCTTTGTGACATACCATTTTCATCATTATTCTGGCACTTACTGGAATTTATTTCTCTCCTAATTCCGAGCTGCTCTGTAGATACATCAGATTTACATCATTAACAAATAGGTTGCTATCCAAAGACAAATCATCAAGTCAGTTTCCATCAAGAACAATTTCATCAAGTACGTTGCCATCAAGGACAACACATTGCATCATATTTCCAACAATCTCCCCCTTTGGACTTGATGGCAACCATGATGGTGTCTGATCACCACAACAGATAGATACATTGATTATAACCATTATTCAAACACCATGATACTCTCCCCCTATTCAAACACCATGATACCCTCCCCCTTTGAAATTAAGGGCAAAGAGCGGATCAAAACCAAAACAAGGTTTTTCTTCTCATGTAGAAAGAAGAGCTCTGTAGATCTGATGTGTACTGAAGTTACCATGCTCCCCCTGAGTTCATGCTGAATCTTCAATGCTCCCCCTGAGGACATGCTGAATTGTCAAGCATATTTTTCAATGAAGTACATGACTCTATGACCTTTCCTATCACCAAGGACTCATACTTACATCAAAGATCCAACCAAGTGGATTTACATATATGACTCAAGTACCCAACTAAGTGGGTTTACACATTTTGACTCAACTACCCAACCAAGTGGGTTTTACAAATTTGAACAAGTCCTTTCATGACTGAATATTACAATTTACATCATAGGTCTCAACATGAACTTTTCATCAAAATACAAATATGACTTTTTATAATCAAGACCAAAAAGACCTCAAGAGAGAGATCATATTTCAGAACCATCATAATGCCAACAATGCATCTTTTCCACATGACCAATGCTCCCCCTTAGCTTGTGCATCTTGAACACTTTCAACAACAAATCATCAATGCATCTTGATCAAAACATTAGAGAATGAACCAGAATTTATGAGAAGTGGAACACCACCAAAGATACCAAACAATACTGCAGCTATGCTGAAGAATGTTGACCCAGTAAAATTTTGTCAGCAAACACCCATACACGGTTTTCTGTGCATAAACTCACGTATATACACGACTGTCTTCCAGGAAATATTCGTATCTAATTTAATCTTCTGAATTTAAGCATATCTGATCTTCTGAGAGACAGAGACAACTCCTAGCTTCTGTCTGATAAATTTGAATTCTTCCCTGGAATATATGAGAGAAGATAGATAGGACAATGTAGTTGTGTTTTCAAGTGTCATCCAACGGTTGTAGCATAAGCACATCAGTAACCAAGCCTTCAGACTCTTTGCAGCATCAACATATTCTTCCCAAGAGGAATTATCATACCAGAACAATATTCTTCAATAGACAATATGTATCAAGAAATCATCCATGTGATCTTATCTCTGAATCATAAGACTTCCATCTCATCCATGTGTGAAAACAAAAGATACTCTTCATCAAAAAGCAATCAGGGCTCATCCATAATCTCATCATAAGAAACCATGTATCATGCCATCATCATTTGAGCATGAGTATTATGAAAACTAATGAATAAGCAGATACAATTCCAACAATGCAATCATTAGTAGTTAGACTGGTGCTCCCCCTGAACCTGTGCTCCTGTTCTTGAGCAATATCACTATTTTCCTTAATAGAAAAGCATACGCTTCTATCTCCAGCGGAACTCATGTGTATACGCGGCTTTAGTTCATGAAACCCGTGTATGGAAAGTGAAATACTGAAAATTTCACAGCTCCATCTCCCCCTGAACTTGTACCACTTGTACCTGTCTTCTTCAAATCAGATGCACTGTTAGAAATAAACATAACCAGAATTACCAAACCAACCATGGGAATCACCATACATTGCCCCCCCTGTGATGATACATTACTAATTCCTCTAATGTATCTCACATCACACCTATAGTCATTATGAGAAGTAAGCTTTAGAAGCGGATGACTGCAGTAGGGTCAATGTTTCCTACGTTTCTGACCGGTCCTCCTTATTTTTCCAGCTTTGCTTGAAGTTTCTTATTGTGTGCTGAAATTTATCCAATTTCTCAGATCTATTCATCCTGCATTATTTTTCTACATGTCCATACTTGTTATAAGCATAACATCTTGTGTGACCAGAAAAGTAAGCATAGGGATCATAATGTGTTTTTCTATTCTTTCTTCTATTGCAATCAGCTGCTTTATGACCAAACTTGCTGCATGAAAAACAATATCCATTAAAGAAACCTGAGTACCTTTCTATGTAGAATCTGTTTGTTTGTGCCTGAAACAATATGCTTCTACAATTGGCTGCAACATGCCCATTATTATGACACTTAAAGCATTCAACATTATTAATCAAAGGATGGAATGATTTCTTTTGAGAGTTCATGATTGTCGGTTGACCTTATGTTTCTTGCAACACTTCAGGTTTTGCATTGATATCCTTTGAATATTTAGCACTTCCTTGTGAACTAGATTCTCCTTTAACAGTTTCATGAAAACCAAGACCAAATTTAACAGAAGGAGACCTTTGACTACTAAGAATATTGTCCAGAATCTTAGTGCTATCTTGAAACCTTAAGAGTTTATCTCTTTCTTCTAATTTACCTTTTAAAATGTTTACCTCAACCTCCAATCTTTGGCATTGCTTCTTCATGCTTTCTTTGACCCGTCTTCCTTCTTCTACTTGATCATTCAATTTTAAAATCTCTTCTTTCAACCCATTTTCTTGTTCTTCAAAAGTTTGTAAAAGTTCTTCATTCTTCTTATTTGATTTTTCCAGATCTGTTTTGAGAGAGATGATTTTTGCTTCAAGTCTTTCACTTCGATTGGTTACTTTATCCTGCAGTCTTTGATATATTTCTATCTGTCCCTTCATTGTTTCTATCTGTCCATTCATTCTAGAGATCATATCTTGGTAGATAGATTCCTTCCTTTTAAATGGATCTTCATCATTGATTTTGAGATTTGCTTCTAGACTTATACTGTTACTTTCTCTACCTTCACCATTGCATGCACAAGAAAGTGAATCACAAGAACAACAATCAATACCTATTTCATCTTCTTCATTTCCTGCTGCACATGTTTTCTAAGGTATCTCCTTTCTTTGAGTAGCCTTCTTCTTTTGCTTCCTTTCCATGAGCACTTGCAGATCTTGGTTAGAATCTTCTTCATCCTCATTTGACATTTCATCATTATCTTCATTTGTATAATAACTATTTCCCTTTTCAAATTGTTTCCCTTTATCATGATTTTCTTCATAAGGACATTTAGCAGCATAATGACCAACTCTTCCACAAGTAAAACACTTGAAGGGAAGCTTACCTCTGAATCTTCCAGTACCTAGTTGGAGTCTTCTCACAAAAGTTGCTTCTTCTTCTTCTGATATATAACTTGATTCCTTGACAACTTCCTTTTCTTTTCCTTTTGCACATGCCTTAAAGGCAACTTCTCTGATTTGAGAGGGACCTTATTTTCTTATTTCAAAAGCAGTTAGAATACCATGTAGTTGAACAATAGTAAGAGTTTGCAGATCTTTCCTTTCTTCAATCGCTGATACTTTTGACTCAAATTTTGAAGTCAAAGATCTTAAGACTTTTTCCACCAGAGTAGTATCAGTTATGATTTCACCCATGTTTCTCATACGATTTACAATATCATCTAGATGTAAAAAGAAACTGGAAATACTCTCATCACTATGCATCCTTAAATTTTCATATTCAATTCGGAGAGTTTGGAGTTTTGCACTTTTTACCTTTGTATCTCCTTCATAGCTTAGAATGATTTTGTCCCATATTTCTTTTGCTGAACCTAGCTGCATCACTTTAACAAATTCTGGTTCAGACAAGCTTCCTAATAAAACATTGACTACTTTGGCATTGATTTCATATTTCTTCCTTTGTGCTGCATCAGTAGGAATAATTGTCGGATACTGATAACCTTCTTCCATGATTGCCCATACTTCTGCACCAAGACTTTGCAAATATGATTTTGTTCGTATCTTCTAGAATAACAGATTACTTCCATTGAATAGAGGTGTCCTTAGAGAAATTACTCCTTCATGACTTCCCATTGCGACAGATATCCTTCAAGCGATCAAGCTTCTGCAGAAGGACCTGCTTTGATACCAATTGTTGGGAAAAACACTGAGAGGGGGGGTGAATCAGTATTTAGGTCTGACTGAAAACTTTTTACTTTTTCTTTCTCTAAAACCCATATGCTACTTTACTGAAGCCAACTCACATATACACGTAGATATCCTTAATAAAACTTGCATATTTCCAGAGATCTCATTATGCAGATAATTCTTTACTTAGATCATTGCATTATTCATTCATTAGATGTTTAGTAAGCAGTAAACTTGTGCAGTAAGAACAGAATAAATCATCACACACACATGAACACCAGGATTTAAGGTGGAAACCCAATTCGGGAGAAAACCACCGTTGCCGTCGTATCTGTCTTCAATATTTATTATAAAGAAAAATTCTTACAACCATGTACTGGTGCAGACTCATACCAGCATGCAGGCACCCACCTGCAGAAGGCTACAACCTTCTCTCGTTTACCAGCCTCTCCTGGAAGGGAGCTACAACCCCCTGCTCTCGTTTACCAGCCTCTCCTGGAAGGGAGATACTACCCCCTGCTCTCGTTTACTAGCTACCACTGGAAGGGAGCTACAACCCCCTCACTGAAGGCTTTGACCGTCAGCACCATTGCGGACCACGTTTCATCAATTTTCATACTGGATCCATCAGCTTCCATACAACATACCTTGTAGGCCACTTTTCATCAGATTTTCAGACTAGACCCACTCCACACATTTAAGCTCATCATACATCAAACTGAAACTTATAACCCCATCAATTCATTCATTGAATCATCAACCAATCAACCAACAACTTGATCTTCAATCAACATAATTAGCAGCATAATCAACATTCAAACAACCCAGATTTGTGTGAATACATCATTGACAGATAACAGTAAAACAACAGAACAGATCAGACATATCAATCCACATACTTCAGCAAAACCCTAGATTTCATACGCGCTTTTACTTTACTGAACCTGCGTATATACGCGCTTTCACAGAAACAAACCTGCGTATACATCGACACATATTTCAGAACTAATTTTACATACCATACGCGCTTTTGCTGAAGGTAACCCGTGTATATACACGCTTTCTCTGCCACGAACCTGCATATAGGTCTTCAGACATTTCAGGACTGTGCAGCTCTTTAGATCAGATAAGCAATTCGGATCTCATCCTCTTCTTCAGCAGAGATTCGCCGGATCACGGATCTAAACATTCCATATGCAAATCTAGAAAATACAAAGTCATTTCAGATCTAGAGATTCTTCTTCATCATTTTCTTCATCCATCATTGTATTCATAGGTGCATCATAGATTCAGATCTATCAATTAAGAACAGAGTTCATCCATGCAGATATTCCTTAGAGAGATTTATTCATTAACAACCCTTACAAATGCACGCCCTTGCACAATGATATTCTTCTCCTTATATAGATTTAGCCTTTGTCAATACCATGAGCCAAAACCACACCACTTCCAATGGTATTCTTCAACGAGATCAAATAGATAATCCAACGCTCAATACTGTGGGCCAATACCATGGTAATGTCCCCTGGTTTTATAAATTTAGAGCGCAAATTGGCATACGCGACTTGGCACGTACTTTTCCGCGTGCATACGCTACTTATCCTTAACAAACCCGCGTATGCTTTGTGACATGTCTTATTTATCATTTCTCTGGAACTTACTCGGAATTCCTTTCTTCCGTTACTTCGAGCTGATCTGTAGATACATCATCCTTCCTTATTTAACACAAGATACATCATCCTTACAAATTTAACACATAGGTTTCTTGTCATAGGCAACTAATCAAGCAGGTTTCTATCAAGAACAACTTCATCAAGTAGGTTGCCATCATTCATCAAGTAGGTTGTCAACAACTTTATCAAGTAGGTTGCCATCAAGGACAACACATGCCAACAAGGTGTTATAATATAAAAAATAATTCTTTAATATTGTATTTTATGTTGGATACTTGGAGTTATTTTTTACATCGATTACGATTTATTTTTTTTGTTTAACTACTTTTACTACATTGATCTAGGTTTTTGTTGGATTTTTTTCTAATTATCTATTGCGGATCTAAAGCATTGAACAACCACTTCGGTTTTAGGGCCTATTCATCATGCATAGCTAAACTAGGATATTTTCGTATACCTTCGATAAGATTTTATACTAATAGGATCCACATCATAATTTCACTTGGTGATGCTTCCATCAACCAAAAAATCCAACCAAGCTATGGAGAGGATTATAGTGACATGATGTACTAGGACTCTCTTTCGAAAGAGTTGGAAACACTTCTAGTAGCTTGAACACAATTTCCTCGGGTAGCTTGTTCTCCCTGCACTAACTACCTATAGGGAAAGATTCACTAAGATTTTCCACTAGGTTACCTAACCCCAATGGGAATGAGTGAATCTCAACTTCGGTTGTTAGTTTTGGACCCAAAACCCATACCAAGTGTCGGGATAAAAAAAATAGGTGCATGATAATCTTCCACCTAAGCCTTACCCGCTTCTCTATTTTTCTTCTCATTACTCGAATTTATCATCGGATGATGTAGTATTTTAATCTTCCTAAAATAATTCTATGTTTCAATATGAAAAAAACCACAATGGCTTATACACTTCATACTCCCATGGTCCTAACTTGAACTATAAATTATCTTGTGCCCCCCTATAGAGAATTTTATGTGGTGAAGTTAAAGTTGTTTCTATAGAGTCTTTGCTTCACTTAGGGTGTGAAAAAAAATGTAATCTCAAAGAAAATGAGTATAAATATTCCAAAAAGAGGAAAAAACTTTATACCAAGTTTAAATGAAATTAGTTTGTGGAGTGAAGGTGTGTGCAAGTGAAATTGTGAAGATATAAAATGTGAATTAAAATCATGTGGATAAGTGATGCCCCTTTATAGCTCCCCTAATTACACTATGTCATGTTTTTTTCATTGCAAGAAAATAAAATATGTGTGGATAATGGGCCACTTACTCTTTCTTAATTATTCTATTTGACCGGATATAGGGAGATGTAAAAATTAGTGCTTTGAGAAGGATTTCAGATATGGTCCCCACACGTTTTCCATAAGGGTGAAAAAGGGCGAAGTGTGTACTTTCTTTCTTTACTAGCACCAACTCCTTGTTGCACCTTTAGTTAAAGCGAGAGGGGGGGTGAATCGAGTTTAACACATTCCTAAACCTTTTAAAACTTTTCATTAAACTTATTTATACCGTCATTTCATATCCAATTTAATATATGAGTAATCTTAGAATGTAAGCAGCAAGCATTAATATAATATAACGAGTAGACTTAATATGAGAGCAGCAGGGTATTAAGCGAGATGATATAATTCAGATCAACACATAAATATCATGCACGGAGACACCGACTATGAGTGGAAACCCATAAAGGGAGAAAAACCACATCTTATTATTGTTGTGATGCAAAGGCAAGCTCCAACTCCTTCTAACCCTTTGTTTTTTCTCGAGGCACCAACCTACGGGAGGCTCCAACCTCAATTCCGCAAGCTACAACTTGCAAGGAAGCACCAACTCCCTTCGAGTTTTCTGCAGGCACCAACCTACAGGAGGCTCCAACCTCGATCAACTACTAACGATGACTATCAAGCCGCAACTTGATAGGGAAGCTCCAACTTCCTCAATTTATCAAAGCTGAATGTTTGTTGATTTACTCCGAGATATCAGCTCTGTATCCGTATCTTCTCTTCTTCTCTTAATCTTCTCTCGCTTTATTCTTCTATATTCTGCATTCTCTATATTTTCTCTCTCTCGCCCCCCTTTTTTTTGAGCTTATTAAATTGAAATTATATATAGAAATTCTCACATGAATGTTTATATTTCACAAGGAATTTGGAGTGAACGATCATGACTCTTTGGCTTCTGTCTTCTTATTCCTTTTTCCAACTCATTTTTTAGAATTACTAAAATATATACAAATTTCCATGCTACAATGGGATTTTTGTCTTTTCCTTAGGATACTTGCCTTTGCATCACAAACAAAAAAAAACTTTACATTTACATTTTTCAGTTATATATCTCAATTTTCACTCAGGCGCCTTTTTCCGGATTTGTCTTTTCCTGCTGCTATCAAGAAATTGTTTTATATACTTTGGTTCATCGTTATAGTGTGCATCCGAGTATGTATATCTGTCAAACTCGTAATCTCTATGTATCTCTGTCAAACCCATACTTTTTGTAAAGTTGTGCGCCATCCCGACAATCTCGCAACGCCCGGTTCTCGTTTGTTTCTTCAATTAGAGTCTTCTTAACCCTTTCTTCAATCCATTTATAGAATTCCTAGGATTTGATTGATGAATACCTTGATAATTTTCATAGGCCTAAAGGACAATCCTTATATCTCCCAATATAACAAGTCCTTTGTCAAAAATGGAACCAATGCACTCAACCATCCACAATTCATATGACACCCACGTCATATATTCAAACATCATACACATATAATATCTCAAGATATATGTATCGCCTCCGTTCATTTTCTTGGAGTTTAGAATGAATTACCAACGCTAATATGGACTTGTCTAGCCTTAAGGTAGGAGCAACATTTATAACGTTGACGTTATGTCAACATACCACCATGTTCCATATTATAAAATGAGCCATATAACGCATAAATGTCATACCTTGTTTAACCCTCAGCGGACACATATGTTAAACTATATTGTATTCGATCAATGTTAAGACCCTTGGTGATATGTAATATGTTACGAACTTCAACTTTATCGTCGATCCTTATTTTAATAACCGACGCATTAAAATCAAATGTTTATAATAGTCCTTAGGCCACAGGGCCCACAAAACAATGGCGGAATGCATACACCGTGCCTTTAATTAAACTTCGTGCAAATCCTACGAGCGATCATCGTTAGATATCGAGCCTCCGGATCAACGGCTTGTATTGATTTTGTGCGGGGTCTTTGGTCGATGATTAGTGCGCGAAGGCGCACAGAGTGAAAGTGGTTTTCCCCGAGCCTTTGGAGCCACGTGTCGGCCCTTCTATGGAATCGCTCCGAAATTTTCAATACCACTTTCCGTATAAGAGTGGTGCGGAAAATACCGAAACCGCCGTTACTATTCCCCGTTCCTCCTCGTGGTTCCGTTGATTTACTCCAGGTTCCATCCGAGCTTCGCGTTCCGTCGTCATTCGTGCATTCACCATTTCCTCGACTCAATTGGTTCGGTCGGGTTTCGAACCAATGTCGCACCAAGTTATAGTCTCGCTTCTCCTCCCATACTTGGTCGAGATATAGGACCATTTTATTGTATTCCTATATTATAAACATAGTTCACTGAACATGAATTCAACCTTACTCCGTCTATACGAAGAGAGTCTCCCTAATTATGCACGGTACATCATTAAACCAATTACGAGGGTATACGCGTTTCAATTTCCATACGAAACCAAATTCCAAATCTCATATGATTTCTCAAAGACGCAAGGCATTCTCCAAAAATTAAATAAGAATTGCTCACGAGTCTCGAATTATGAACCCGTACTCCCACATAGAGTGTTCAAACGGACTATATACGCATAATCCAACCATGGATTTTTATTTGGTCTGAGCAAGTCTATACGAGTCTGTCCTCGATTCCTCTCGTCGCCTCTCTGCTTCAAAGTTTTCGTTTGGTTCGGGTACTCTTCCTTTTTCATCCCTTTTGCCATCAATGACAACATTTCCAACGACCTCCCCCTTTGGCATTGATGGAAACACATCCACCAATAATCCAATGCTTCCTCCAAGCCTTCCTCTGTCTAGCTTCTTTTAGAAGACCTCGTCTTCTATTACACCTTTTCCTCCCCTTTGACATCAATGGTAAAGGGTTGCACGTTTCTTAGTGTAGATTCTATCTTAGCATTTCTTCTCTCTGGTGTAAAGGAGTTGTTGAGAGAACACTATTGAGAAAGTTTGAACTTGTATTATTTCCATAATCCTTTGATCCCGAGGACTGTTTTAAGTTTTTCTTGCTTAGCTAATCTCTCCCTAGAATGATATTTTCATTTCTATTCTCCCCCCACGAAATTGTGCTTTCCCTTTATATCGGGAGAGTAGCATCTACGAGATACTACCCCTAGTTTATCTCTCAAATATTGAAATGGTTCTCCGGCAAGAGGTTTGGTAAATATATCGGTTGTATGTTCTTTTGTTGGTACATATTCCAACCTTCTTGTCTTCCGAGCCACTTGTTCTTGGAGAAAATGATACTTGATTGGAATATGTTTGGTTTTTGAGTGAAGCACGGGATTTTTAGATATAATTATAGCACTTGTATTATCACATTTAATTGAGATAGGTTCATCAATGCTTACCTTCATGTCTTAAAGAGTTTGCTTCATCCACATGACTTGTGTACGACATCTGTCATCTTTGCTATATATTTTGCTTCAGACTATAGACGAGAGAGATAGATGTTTGTTTCTTACTTAACCATGCCACCGAGACTTTCTCCTAGATAGAAAGCACCTCCACTTGTGCTTTTCTGTCATCTACACAGTGGCCCAATCTCTGCATCTCGTATATCTTTGTTAAAGTGAAGCTTTTTGCCTTTAGGATACCAAAGTCCGTACTTGTGTTGTTCCTTGTAGATATCCGAATATTCTTTTGATTGCAAGAAGATGATTTTGTTTAGGTGCTTTTGCTTGATATCTAGCGACTAGTCCTACTGCTAGCATGATGTCTGGTCTTGATGCAGTCAGATACAATAGACTTCATATCATGGATCTGTAGAGTTTTTGATCTATATCAGCAGACCCATCATTAACACACAGCTTGCATCCCGTGATCATGGGATTTGACACAGGTTTGCAATTTTGAACTTTTTCAACATTTCTTTTAAGTAATTTTCTTGTGAGATGAATGTGCATGTGTTCTTTTGCTGAATTTGAAGTCCTAAGTAGAAACTGAGCTCTCCAATCATGGACATTTCAAACTCTAATTTCATCTCTTTTGCAAATCCTTTTGCTAGTTCATCTCTGTTGCTTCCAAACATAATGTCATCAACATATACAACAAAAATCAGGAGTTCATTTTCATGGGCTTTTATGTACAGATTTTTGTCTACTCCACCTCTCCTAAAACCTTGTTTTTGCAAATATTTATCCAGTCTTGAGTACCAAGCACAAGGAGCCTGTTTCAGTACAGATATGGCCTTCTTCAGTCTGCACACATAATCTTCTTTGTTTGTCAATGAGAAGCCTTCTGGTTGTTCCATGTAGACTTCTTCTTCTAAGTCTCCATTCAGAAATGCAGATTTTACATCCATTTGATATACCTTGAAATTCTGGTAGCATGAAAATGCCAGGAACATTCTGATAGCTTCCATTCTGGCTACAGGGGCAAATGTTTCATCATAATCAAGTCCTTCGACTTGTGAATATCCTTTGCAGACCAGCTTGGATTTATTCCTAATTACTTGTCCTTGCTCATTCATTTTGTTTTTGAATACCCATTTTGAACCAATGATATTTTTCTCAATTGGTCTAGGAACTAGTTCCCAGGTATTGTTCTTTTCAATTTGTTCCAATTCCTCATTCATTGCTTTTACCCAAGACTTGTCCTTGCTGGCTTCTTCAAATTTATTTGGCTCTATTTGTGACAGCATGGCTATGTATACTTCTTCAGTTTGTTCTGTTAGCTGCCTTCTTGTCTGGAACCCTGCTTTCTTATCTCCTATGATTTGATCTTCGGGATGATTCTTCTGAGTGTATCTTGAGGGGGCTTTCAAGTTCAGCCCTTCATCTTCTGTAGTCTTGCTTGTTTCATCATCATTCTGGTCTTCTTCTTCATGGTTATCTAATGGACTGCAACAGTCAGTATCTCTTGTATTGTTTGGAAGTTCTTCATCAAATCTCACATCAATGCTTTCTACTATTTTCTGAAGAGTCTTGTTGTAGCACCTGTACCCTTTGCTTTTGGATGCATATCCTAGAAATATTCCTTCATCTGCCCTTGAATTAAATTTTCCAAGATTTTCATCATTATTCTTTATGTAACACTTGCTACCAAAGATTCTGAAATGTTTGATTGAAGCTGGCTTTCCATGCCACAGTTCGTAGGGAGTCTTGTCACTGCTTGGCCTTAAGTGAGATTTATTAAGGATATGTACTACTGTGTTCACTGCTTCTGCCCAGAAGGTTTGAGAAATATTATTCTCTTACATCATGGCTCTGGCAAATTGTTGAACAGATTTGTTTTGTCTTTTTGCTACTCCATTTTGCTGAGGTGTTCTTGCAATAGTAAATTGTTGCTTTATCCCATGTTCATTACATAGGTCTGCAAAGTCATAATCTGTGAATTCACCTCCTCTGTCTGATCTGATATATTTTAGTTTGCATTCAGTTTGATTTTCTGCTAATGCTTTGAATATTTTAAATTTTTCCAGTGCTTCTGATTTTTTCTTGAGAAAAGCAACCCATGTCATTCTGGAGAAATCATCTATTATCAGCATGAAGTAGGATTCTCCACTTGGTGTCTTAGTTCTAGCAGGTCCACACAGGTCCATGTGCACAAGCTGGAGTGGTCTTATTTTTGATAGCTCATCTTTAGATTTAAAGGATGTGCGAGTCTGTTTCCCCAATTGACAAGATTTACATATGGTATTTGAAGGCCTTTTTATTTCTGGCATATCTCTGACATCTTTCTTCTCACTCAGTCTGATGATATGGTCGAAGCTGAGATGTCCCAATCTCCTATGCCATAACCATGACTCCTCAAGTTTGCTAAGATGGCATGCTTCATATTCCTCTTTCACAATGTAAACATTTCTCTCTGTTCGAACACCTTTGAGTAGAGTCTTACCTGTGGTGCTTGATCTGACTTCATAGTCTTGTGCTCTAAATAGAACTTCGCAACCTTTGTCACACATCTGACTGACACTCAGTAAATTTTCTTTCAGCCCATCTACTAATAGTACATCTGGGCCTTTCCTCTGCCATTTTCTATGCTAACTGAGCCCTTTCCTTTGATCTTTCCTGACTTATCATTGCCAAAAGTAACATTGCCAGATTTCTTTTCATCAAGAGTTATAAACTTACTTTTGTCTTCTGTCATGTGTTTAGAGCAACCACTGTCCAAATACCATTGACTTTTCAGATCTTGAGCAGTTATAGCCAGGTCACACTTATTCACCTTCTTTATCCACTGGAGGCACCCTTTTGTTTTGTATCTTTTGTGAGGTGATGACCTCCATCTTCTTAGAGGAAATTTGGAAGGTATATGTCCAACTTGATTATAAGTATGAACAAAATTTTTGTAGAATTATGAGTATGAACAAAATTTCTTTGATTCATAAACCTTCTTGAGGTGTTAAACATCAATCTTTGTCCATACTTTCTACACTCAATGATTTTATGACCAAATTCCTTACAATAAAAGCAGTAACCATAGAAGCTATTTGCATACCTGATGTAAGGTTGTCTTTTCCATTTGTTTGCTTGAGGCAGTCTCTTCAATGTTTGCATCTTTTGCTGGTTTGAATCACTCCTCCTTGTATGACAATATGCAACAATGTGTCCCAGCTTGTGGCAGACATAACAGGTGGCATTCTTCATTGGAGGGAAGAATCTCCTTTGATGGTTTCCAAATTTTACATATTCAGGGGTCTTAGTATTTATTACATTCTTTGCTACTAGTGGTTTCTTTTGATCTCTATCTTCCTTATTGCAGATTTCTTCTTTTGTAGGAATTGTTTGAGCTGCTTCATCATTCTTCTTTGCTTTTACAAAAATAATCTCTCTGTCAACCTTTTATTTTCCTTTACTTGATTCTCCTTCATAGCCCATTCCAGTATTTATCATAGGGGATCTTTGAGCAACCAAAATTTCATTCAACTTACTAGAGCTTGTTGTTTGGGAAGAGTTTATAACCACTTTCCTTTGAGCATTTTCTAATTTATTTCTGAGACATACTACTTCTTCTTCCAACTTTTCTTGTTCTTGAGTTTTTTCTTTGATTTTCTTAAGTAACATGTCCTCTATCTTCTTGGCTTCTTCAAGCTCTATTTTTAGCTGCTTAAGGACTTCTGAATTCTGTTCTTCTCGTACATATTTGAGGAGAATGTCCTTTTGTTTTCTGCATTTCAGTTTGAGTCTATCATTCTCTTCTAGAGCACTCCTTAGCTCCCCCTCAAGGTCGACTTCCCCTTCTTCTTCTTCATCTTCTAGCAGGAGTCCTTCAAGTTCTTCTATGGCCATCAATAAGAATTCAGAGGTTCCTTCTTCACTTGAGGGTTCATCTGAATCTTCAGATGTAATGTTGTCTTGTTGAGCATAGAAGGATTTTCTGCTGAACTTCTTTCCTTTCTGCTAGTTCTTTGATTTATTTTTCTCTGACTCTTGAGCCTGATTCCTTACTTTCTTGTGAGGACACTTAGCAGCATAGTGTCCCACTCTTCCACAGTTAAAGAATTTGAAGGGGAGTTTACCTTTGTATTTACCTGAGCCTCTATCCAATTTCTTGACAAACTTTGCCTATTCTTCATCTGAGCAAGAGCATATGTCTCCCTCTTCTTCTTTCTTCTTTTCTGTTTTAAAGGATGCTTCCCTCGTACTTGGCTTCTTTTGTGGGAGCCTCATTTCATAAGTTGTTAGATTTCCAAGTAGCTGGTTCATGGTCAAGGTCTCCCAATCAGTTGTTTCTTCTATTGCAGACACCTTTGGATTAAACCTGGATGGAAGAGATCTTAGAATCTTTTGCAAAATTATACTTTCTGGCATTTTTTCTCCAAGAGCTTTCATATTATTAATAATTTCTGCAGCTTTTAGGAAGAAACTGGCAATGTCTTCATCATCATTCATTTTTAAGTTTTCAAACTGGGCTCTATAGACTTGAAGTTTGGCAGTCTTTACTTTCTTGTCTCCCTCATGTATGTTTTCAAGAGTATCCCATATTTCTTTGGCAGTGTCTTTGTGCATTACTTTGATAAACTCTGCTTCACACAATCCATTCAGGATGGCATTCATGGCTTTTGCGTTAGCCACAAAATCTTGTTTTTTTTATTTCTCTGTGTCAGTTGCCTTTGGGGCATATCCTAATTCCACAGCAGCCCGGACTTCTATTCCTAGAGACATTATGTATGTCCTCATTCTGATTTTCCAGAAAGCATAATTTTCACCAGTGAAGAAAGGGGCTTTATTGGTTGAGCATCCTTCTTTACTAGCCATCTTGGGAACCTAGGATCTCCTTTCAGTTGTTAGACTTGTACAAAGGAACCTGCTCTGATACCAATTGTTGAACTCTTAGTTAAACTGAGAGGGGGGGGTGAATCAGTTTAACACATTCATAATCTCTTAAAATTTTATTAAACCTTATTTACACCTTCATTTCATGTCGAACTTAATATGTGAGTAATCTTAGAATGTGAGCAACAAGTATTAATATAATGTGACAGACTTAATATGAGAGCAGCAGGTATTAAGCAGATGATATAAATCAGATCAACACATAAACATCATGCACAGAGACACCAGATATAAGTGGAAACCCATAAAGGGAGAAAACCACATCTCATTATTGTTGTGATGCAAAGGCAAGCTCCAACTCCCTCTCACCACTATTTTTCTGCAGGCACCAACCTAGAGGAGGCTCCTACCTCAATTCTTCAAGCTACAACTTGCAAGGAAGCACCAAATCCCTTCAATTTTCTGCAGGCACCAACCTACAGGAGGCTCCAACCTCAGTCAGCTACAAATGACACCTATCAAGTTGCAACTTGATAGGGAAGCTCCAACTTCCTCAATTTATCAAGCTGAATGTTTGCTGATTTACCTCAGATATCAACTCTGTTCTGTAGCTTCTCTTTCTGCTCTTCTTCTCTTAATCTTCTCTGCCTCACACTTCTATATTCTGCCTTCTCTAGATTTACTCTCTCTGACCTCACTTGTGCATATCATTGTGATATTATATATAGATTTCCTCACATGATTGTTTGTATTTCATAAATAATTTGGAATGAACAGTCATGACTCTTTGGCTTCTGTCTTCTTATTCCTTTATCCAACTCATTTTTAAAATTACAACAATATGTACAAATTTCCATGTTACAGTGGGATTTTGTTTTTTCTTTAGGATACTTGCCTTTGCATCACAAACAATAAAATAATTACAACATTTACATTCACATTTTTAATTACACATTTCAATTTCACTCGGCTCCTTTTCTAGATTTTGGCTTTACTGGATTTTTCTTTTCCTGCTGTTGTTAAGAAACTATTCTGCATACTCTTTGTTCAATGTCATCTGCATATTCTACCTGTTCACTTCATTCCTATACATATTCCTGTTAACTGAAATTTCATCTCTGCATGCTCTCCTCTTCTTTGTAAGTTCAACCGGTTTATAATCCCCATAGGTTTCATAGGGCGTTGACTTTACATATACAACCATATCATATAACCCTCGGTCTTTTAACTGCGTGCCTAATCACAATTCATGTGGCCCCTCTTCGCATATTCAAACATTACACGCACACCATCATATCTAAATGTATATAATATATGCAATTCGTTCACACAAATAACCCGAATTCATTACATATATCTCTCAGCCTATATATTTATCTCCGGACATTATAATAATAGTATGACACTTTATAACCGATTGACGTCGCCATAGCCCTTTGGCCCCTGGCCCACATATATATAAATAGACCAATAAAACACTCGTATCGTACCTGGCTATCCTCCATGTACCTTGGTTAAACTCCGGGAAATTCCAATGTGCGATCACCGTCTGATGGCCCTCTTCCAGATCAACAGCTCGTACACATATCGCTTGGCATCTTGGTATGAACTAGAACGTGCGATGGCGCACTTTAACCGGAGGTTTTCCAATTTCGTTCAGGGACACGCGTCAGTCAGTCTATGGAATCGCTCGCGAATGGTGGAAACCGCTTGCCCGACAGATGGTGGTGCGATGAAACCCACGGTTTCGCTCCAAACCTCCGTCACTGTTCCTCTCAGTCACGGTTCCATTCTCCACTCCAGGTTCCGGTCCAACACTTTGTTCAGGACTTCACAAGGTTAAACGCTTAAAATCGACCCAACTTTCGCTTTTGCCTCGACACACAGCTTCACTTATTAGGTGAAAATCTCTGGTGCTTGAACTAGATGTTCTGGTTTCGAAAGCGTCGATTCCTTTCGAATCAATGCTTCGCTGTATATCAGATACCCCTCAGATATCCAACCAAGTTCCTCCACGATTTCAATTATATATATATATATATATATAACTATTCATCGCATTTCACCGTTGTGATTTCATCTGTTACGATGCATAGCTCCATTCACACTGCGCATTTGAATATGGTTCCGCCTCTCCTTTTGTGACATCGATCCTTCCAACCCTTCAGATATATATGTGCAGAATCTCGAATGAGCCCATATTTCATAGTTATTCGATCAATACAACACATCTAAGTTCGGAACAGAGGATCTTCATATATCTATACTAACCCTTATTTTATGTATATCCTCAGCGCATCAGAATTGTTTATAAATCAAACCATTTGCATTAAACCTTATTACAATTACTCAACAACACCGAATTCCTTATTTTATGCAGGGCATTTCCATGACCCTTCACACATAGTTTTCAACACTCTTTTCATACTTTCTATAATATGTTCCCACACTCAGAACCAATTTCTCAAATCAAATATCTCTGCTCCTTGCTCCTGAAGCTCCTTTGACTTCTCCTTAGCCATCTCTTTTGCCATCAATGACAACATTTCCAACAAAGTGAAGATCGATGGGATAAATTATGTGAACCACTTGGGTAAAACAATCTCACCTCCAACAACAAGACAACAGAGAAACACTTTTCTGGGTCTAGTCATCAACAACCATCCTCGAAAATAGATCCATTAGCTACAATAGTTTTATATCTCCTATATTTTTGTTCTATCTTTGTAAAATAGTTTTAGATATTTTGTTAAAAGTCTTTAGGTTTTCACTCAAGATATTTTTTGATAATTTTGGCATAAATACATCGAAATTCGAAGTATTATTGTTGGAACTTGTATGAAGAAATATAATTTCGATGTAAAATTGTTCACCAAGCTCAAGTGGACAAATTTTTATTAATATAGAAATATTTTTCAGGATTCTTGTGTCAAACTTATTGGTGAAGTTATCTTCTTTTGTTAATGTGTTCTTCTCTGTCAATTCATATGTTTCTCTTATCTATTTTGTTCAAAGAAAAATAAGAATCTGAATTTTCTTAAGCACACTCAATTCTAGCTTCTGAACAATGTTAATGTTTTCAACTGAAATTAAACACTACAATTCTTAATTTCTCTATGTTTAATGGATCATAAAATTTCCATATTTACCATCTCACAAAGATCTTAAGATTTAATAAGTATGCCTACCTTTCCTTGTTAAACTTCTATGCCACTGCTATAATTGATCAACTTGAAACTTAATCGACTCCATTTCCCAATGGCTTTCCCTTGTTGTTCCAACCAAACCATTTTAAAAACCAAACTCTGAAATTTCACATCTAGCCTAAAATCCTACAAAGAAAAAAAAGCTAAATCTGACATAGATATCCCCGTCTGATTTTTTATAAAACTTAAAAGTAGTTTTGTGGTTACCTCTGGGTTTCTTTCACCGCCTTAAAAAATTATAGAGTGCTAACATGGGAATTGGGTATCGGTTGCATCAGGCCAACAGGCTACTCCACATATTTGGATTTCTTGAGGGTAAGAAATCTTGGGGTGGAGGATTTGTAATGTTCCTTTTTCTAGTATCTGTTATACATGGTTAGGGTTGACTTTCAAATTTAGGGGTAGACAGGTGCAGGTTGGCGTCATCAGTGGGACCTAGGGGATTTTGGAGGGGTTTTGAGCAGTTTTTATGAGGTCCAATGGCTTTCACTTGGTATATTCCACAATCCACACATTTTTCCTTCCATTCCATTGCATTTCGACAACTTTCAGAAAATTGAGTTATTAATGAGCCTGACTCAATTAATTACGCCTAAGGTGGCATTTCATGGGGGATCCTTAGCATAACATCTTAGTGTAATAGCTCGTTGGAACCAGAACGAAAAGATCTACAGGATGGGATGGCTAAGAGTGATTTTTAGTGACCTGAGAAGACATGGTGGCCAATTTACCATTTTCCCACATTAAAAAGAATATTTTAATTAAGGTAAATATCTTCTATGATTAAAATAATAATAAAATAGGAGCTTCTAGAGGAATCCATCAAAACTATAAAAAGAGGAGGAAGGACCATTAGAGGATATCTTGGATTTGATATTGCTTCTTGTATGTGAGGATTGAGAACCCAGTTAGCTAACTCCATTGGTATCCCTAGGATGGAAACGCTTGGACGATTTAGATAAATTGGGAGAGTACCCGTCTCCCCTTGGTAAATTCATCCATAATTCACAGGAGAGATTAGTAGTGGCAATTCGGTTCATTTTTAGTGAAGGGCTCGTGCAGTATTGCAGCAGATCCTTGAGGCTAGTTCTATCTTAGCTATCTCATATATTTCCTTAGTTCATCATGTAAACCCCAATTTATATATATTAATGAATTTGATATTATTTATGCATATTTTATGTTTGAATTGCATGTATTATCTTGTTTTATTTTACATGGCAAACTTCTGTAAAATAAATGATAATTTTATTTGGAAATTTCGTTAAGTGAATTTTTTCAAATTTAGTCAAATTATACGTTTGGGGATATTACATTATTCCTATTGAGAGTGATGCTATGAATGAGACTCTTTGAATTTTATCTTGTTCTTATTTCAGGTGAGTTTTGAGGATCAATGGAGGATATTAGATGATGGAGGATAAGGGTGATCATGTATATAAAAACACTCAAATTAGTAATAATGTTGGTTGATAATAAATTTGGATTGACTAAGAAAGAGGTAAGTGTGTTCTTATGCAACTAATTAATTATAAACACACAAATTATTTTTATGGAGTCTTGTTCAAAATTATTTGAGTTTGTCATCATCTAGATCTCCTTTATTGTTTCCTTTTTTTTGTTCCTCATGTTGATAGGTAATGAGACACCTACAAGTTGATCACAACATGCTCACATAATTAAGCAAGTATGTACTTCAATTTCTTGTAAATATTGATATTTTTCTTAACCTCCATCTCTAATCATGAAATTGGGATTACATTTTTAGGGGTAGTATGTTAATAGTATGGTTGCATATCATTGATGGAATCCTTTCCTTTTTTCTTTTGATCTTGGATAATCATGATGTTTGAAAACAAATATTAGAAATAAGGTCATCTCTCTTTCTCTCTTTGCATGTGTTGAGTGCTCTTTTTGGATCTATCTAATGCTGATTTGAATTATTCTTTTTTTATGCTTAATAAATCTAAGTTTAACATGGGTAGATCCTAGGTTAAGATTGAGCTATGCTAGCTTGGTTGTTTTTGTATGCCCTCTTGTTTGATTGTGTTTTGATGATGTTAAGGGATATTTCTACTAGCCTAATAGATGCAAGGTTAAGGTTGATTTATGCAAAAGTGGTTGTTGGTTATATTTCTTTTTTTATTGGTTTTGTTTGATTTTTTTCATGCTTAAAATTTCCAAAGTTAACATGGATAGATCCAAGGTTAAGTTGGAGCTATGGTAGTGTAATATATAGAAGGCCAATGTGGGTTAAGATGGGGCCATGGTAGCTTAATATAAAAAAGGCCAAGGTGGATTTGTGTTGCAATGATTGATGTTTACATCACTATGTTTGATCCTACTCTTGTGAATTGAATCTAAAGTTGACATGCATATATCTAATGTTGAGATAGATATATTCTAGTTTAATAGTTCCAACATTGAGGTGAATCTATGCTAAACTATGTAAGTTGATAAAAGTGGTAAGATAAGCTTTCAAGGTTCTTCAAGATCCACTAGTTAAAAATATATGGTCTTGTGCATTGATGTTCTTTGGGTATAGATTGCATGTGCATGTAAATGTGATGGAGGTTGTTTTTGTTACTTTGAACATGGTTTTAGTGATTAAGGTTTTTTGTTTTAAAATAATCTTTTGGTTGTTGTAAGATTACTTTTATGATGTTCTTCTACTCACTAATATTTAATTTTTGTTGTCTTCAAATTTAGATATACATGCTTAGTTGGATTTACCATATTATACAATATGCCTGATAACTTCAAGGTATGCTTTCATATCTACATAGGTTGGTTTTTCTTAGAGGATATCCCAAATTGTTCCTTAGGCTAGTTGAGACTTTCATCTGTTGTTTTCTATTAAATTTTGTTTTTTGCAGTTTTGATTGTTTGCGGGGCTCTCCAACAAATATAAATAATATAAGAAAATATCCCTATGTTTTTCACATAAATTTAAGTAAGGGTATGGAACCAATACATAAAAAAAATTAGAAATTGGTCTCTAACATTGATTACAGTGCCTTAAGGGAATATGGAGCTAAAAATGTGGATATTTGGATAAAAGGAGAATTGTATCCAATATATCATGTGTCCAACTCTCATCCTGATTTCAAATCAATAACATGGTTATGCAGGTTTATATGCCTTGGAAAAAAATGGCCTTCTAGGATACTGCAAAAACTTGGAAGGTAATTGTATGTCTTATGAACAAAAAATTCGTGACCTTCATATGTATTTTGAACAGAAAAATCATGGCCTTAACATGCAAAATTTTCATCTCTATCAGTTATATAGGCCTCAGTGTGAAGAAAATAGAAAATTACAACAAGCCTCTTTCAACTCATTAGCATAAAATGAGAGATTAAAATCTAAGATTTGTCATCTCCAAAAAAGACTCTCTACAATGAAAGAAACTCCAATGGGGTGGAGGAATAGATAAAAATAAATAAAAAATAAAAATTTCGAGGTTTGGAAAAGATGGGAGGTACTTTTAGAAAAATATTACATGCATTGAAGTCCATATTAGATCCAAGTTTTAGAGATACTTTGGATTCGTGCAAAATTGTGTTAAAGAAACAAGACATTATGGCAATGCTTAAACAACCCGAATATGATGATTTGAAGAAAGAAGTAGTTAACCAATTCATTTCAAACTTAACAATTGATGTAAATGATGTTCAAGGAGTTTGTGATTAAAGAGGGGTTTGTAGGGAAGCATATGCAGGTCTTTTTAAAGTTCCAAAAGAAGGAATGTTGAATGTTGGCATCAAACACTTTTTGGTTCCTCGCCCTTATTATGTGAAGAAAGAGCGTGCACTATGAAACTAAAAAATATTTGATTCATTAGGAGATGCATATCAATTAGAAGAAATACATGAAGTTGAAAATAAGTGTAAAAGTAAAGCATCAGGTGAAATTATTCCATTAGTTAATAAAATAACTTGTGGTTTGACCTAGAATGAGTATTATAGTTGATGGTTATGTACTACAACATATTTATTGAGGAGGCATTTGGTAAATTGATTGTTATCATTAAATTAGATGACATGGAGTTACTCAATCATGAAAAATATGAAAGAGTTTCAATTACATTAATGAATCGTGCATTATATCCAAAACTTAATAAATCAAGTGATGAATATTTTCAAGTTCAATCTGAAGATTTCCTTTTTTGGTTGGGATTTTTTTGTGTCAACAAGGAGTCCCATGAGTCCTTGAAATTGGTTTTAAACAAAATATATTTACCATCAATTATTGCTTCACATACTGCAGGAGAAAAATTGCATGTGGAGGGATGTGGTTCATATTCTGTGGAATGGAATCTGGAAATCGATTTAAAACTCTCAAGTGAATGTACAATATTTCTCATGGTGCAAATGAAACACATAGTTGCTTATATTACATGCAAAAAAAAACAAAAATATTGTAGTTGGAAAAGTGGTATTTTGAGTTGTCCTCAAAATCTTCCTCCTAATCGTGAACAACATGACCCAAATCTAGATCCCATCCTTCCCATATCATTAACTAGGGTGCACATATGCACTTTGCATGCATTTGTGATAATTGTTAATAAAATGGTGTATTTATCTGTTTTGTTTGCTTGGAACAAAACCCCACAATTTGAAAGTAAAAAGTCAATTGAGACCATTGAATGTGTTCTTTCAAAAGTGGGTTTGCATGGTGGACATGTCAAAATTGAAAAAGATATTAAGAGGTCAGGTACACGAGGAGATATTCCATCAAATCCATTAGTCTCAGGTGTCAAGGCATGTCATTTTCTTGAAAATAAAAGTGGACATGGATGGTGTGGGTTGTACGAAGACTTAATTGATGTTGAATATGATCGCAATAATAGAGGCCAGGAATTGGCCATAAATAAAAAGTGTGCTTGGAGGTCACTTTCATATTTAATTTTATTGATGGATAAGGAAAAATTCGTGGAAGGTGATGCAATAGCATTCCAAGAAGATATTACAAACTTCATCAAAGCAATGAAATAAGCTTGGGGAGAAAATTACATGACACGTTATATGGTATGCATATTTAATTTACATGGCACCATTATTTTTCTTTTGTGCTTTTAGTTATTTTATATGTTATGTTCTAAATTAAGTTGAATTTATACATTTCATTTATTCTTCCAACTTTAGGTTGAAATTTGTATGTTTGTAGCATCAATTGTTTGCACATGGGCCATCGTTTGCAAGGAAATATTGAAGCTTGGCCATTTGGGGTACACATGGTATGGAGAAATCGCATAAGCTAGCTCGTACCATTTACCATAGAGGCACACATAAAGGAGGGAGTTCCAATCATTTATATGTTCTTGTCCAAATTTGCCAGGAATTTTATAGACGTAAAATGGATGGATTTAAGAAGAAATTCCACCTTCCAAAAATAATTGAGCTTCATAGATTCATAAGACAAGCAAAACCAAGTAGAAAACATAAGAGATCTGAGGTTTCTGAAGGTGTAGTTGCGGCAAGTGAAAGGTTTCATGTTAACTTTTTTACCTTTTCCATTTAATCTATTTATTGAATTTTATAGGCGGATTATCATTATCTTCTGCATATGTGACCCTATAGTAACAGGACCTTCCACAAGCCATTAATGTTGCTTGTAAGTGTATTCCTTATCAAAAAAAGAGGTAATTGTAATCTTTATAACTATATTATGTATAGTTGAGCTTAGATGGAGTTCCTATCCTTTTCTTCAGTGCAATAGTGTCTTTAGAAACCACCAGTAAAATGGTGTCTTTCAACACCATCACTTGATCTCAGGTTTATTACTCTACGTTGTTGTTTAGACTATCCCAACAATTATTTCACTAATTTTTTTGTGTAGTTATTTTATAAATTTTTATTGTTTCAACAGGGTACTTATAGAATCAATCATTTTCATGGAGGCATCTTTTATAAGAGAAGAGGATTTGTTCTGTGTATACACAAGAACGATAAGTGCAAGGTAAGAAATTTTCATGTTAACTTTTCTACCTTCCCATTTAATCTATTTATTGAATTTTATAGATTGATTATCATTATTTTTTGTAGATGTAGCCTGCAATCATTCTGGGGAATCTGCAAATTAATGGAGTAAAAATATCAGTGGATGCATATGTTCTACCTGGCTATCTGATGATTCAACAAACATACTTGCCTACATCAATTCTACTACTAAACCTAGTGCACATATGGTTCCATCCTACATTGTCCTGGGAACTAGGACACCATCACTTGCTCTCGGGTTTATTACTCTATGTTTTTGTTTAGACTATCTCAACAATGCTTTCACTAATTTTTTTGTGTATTTATTATATATATATTTTTTTGTTTCAACAGGGTACATATAGAATCAATCATTTTCATGGAGGCATCTTCTATAAGAGAAGAGAGGATTTGTTCTACATATACACAAGAACGACAAGTGAAAGGTAAGAAATTTTCATGTTAAATTTTCTACCTTTCCCATTTAATCTATTTGTTGAATTTTATAGATTGATTATCATTACTTTTTGTAGATGTAGCCTACAATCATTATGGGGAATCTGCCAATTAATGGAGAAAAAATATCAGTGGATGCATAAGTTCTTCCTAGATCTCTGATGATGCAACAACCATACTTGCCTACAGCAATTCTAATACTAAACCTCATGCACATATTGTTCCATCCTACACTTTCCTGGGAACTAGGCCAACACAATTTATGGTTTAAATATCTTCCAAGGGCCCCAGTTTGGTCAATTCATACATCCTCAAGGTAAAGAGATTCATTCTTGAACAAAATAAAACAAATTTCTTCATACTCGTCACAACAACCTTTTTTCAGATTTTCCAATTATTGTAGAAATTAAGAGCTTTTGTTTAGCAGGAAACACAAGTCTTCTCTTAATTATATATTAAAATAAGAACTTCAGGTTTCCAGTGTAGCTTGTGTAGGTGGGTTTACTAAAGAAAAGATAGACTGCAATACAGTAGGAAAATTTCAAAATATTATATAGAATACATTGTTTTTTGCAAAATTCTACCAAAAAAAGTGATGGATTTAAATAAATGTTATGGATAGGTATCTTATCCACAATATAAGTTGAGACTCCAAAAAAAGAGATGGAAGCATCTTCTTATAAATGTTGACTAGATAGAAAACACTTAATAGGAGAAAAAACTATGAAAGAAACTTGTAGGGTTACCTCCAAAGGAGAAAAGGAAAACAAACCATGCTTGTGATAGTCACTTGCTGAATAAAACCCTGATTGTTTTTATTCTCAAGTGTATAGCATCATTGGTGGATAGCCTTGAATGAGTTTTTCATCTTGCACTATTGGTGACTGTTCCTCCCTTGGGAGAGGAGAATCTATCTCAAATAGGTAGTATAAAATGACAAAAGAACTTATAAAAAAAACCTTAATACACATTGGGCTCACAAAGGATTACCTCGTGATTTTTAATTTGCCAGCTTATGCAAACTTGTGAATTTGACTTGTTCAAATGAGCCAAACTCGGTCAACGTGATTAAAACTCAACCATATTTGAATTGTATATTATGAGTGACGATATGAGTTATAATCATGATTTGGTGATTTAAATTTTGATTCATATGATTATGGTTCATACCCTTCTTCAATCCCTTCAGAAAAATCCTATGTTGCATGAGTTTCTTGGAAAATGGGGACATAGGGTATGAGTTTTATGGACAACTAGAATCTCCCCCTTAAGAAGAACTACCTAGGACTTGTAACAGTTAAATATGATAGTTAATAGGGGCTTTCCTGGTAGGTAAAAATGGGGTGTTGTTAATGCCTCTACCGAGGTTCAAGCCTCCCTAGCAACATGTTTTCCCCATGTGGGATGTTCCTTCTTATGCTTGTGTTTTTGGTTGAGACCATGGGAAAGTTTTGTGCAACTTTGGTGGAATACATGTGGCACCTATAATCCTAAAAGTTGCTTACAAACAAGAATCCCTTGAACATAGTCCCTCTAATTCTAAACTGTCACCCCGAGTTCTTCCCCATCAACAGTGGCAGGTAATCAGTAGGGAAGAAAGTAGTATGTACATTAAAATATAGGTACTTACCAGTGAGAAACATTCTGACATCTGGCACAACAGCGGGATAATTTACTAGGGAAAACCTTGCAACCAAACCATATTATTTAACAAAAAGAAGAGAAAACATGATATAGAAGCTACAAAATGCTAAAAGGGAACATCATATTCTGGTTTATAAGCTAATTCAAATGCAAAATTTAAAGCAGATATTGGGAGTGTCATATCAGATAAAGAAATATTTGTAGATTCCAGTGTAGTATCAATATCTTCATGAATAGCAAAAAATACTTAAGGCATATAATAACATCTGTGAAGTGCATGTTTCCAGTGAAAACAAAATGATGGTAGGTAAAGAGTCAATGTTTCAAACATCTCCACTCTAAATGATTGAAGAATACAAATAATCCTACAGGCTACCATATAAATAATCTATAGTTCCCAGGTATCATTTTATGCAAGGTTTTTACTACTCACAAATCATTTATTCCACAAGAAAATGAAGAATGGTGTCTACGAATGGTGTAGATGTTTTTCGAAATAGTTAGAAATCAGGCATGCTTTTGTACATTCTGAAGACAGTGTTGTTGTAGTTGAAAATACTAAATCTGGCAGGGAACATGAAGCTGTTATATGTATCATTGAACATTTTTCATATGAGACACAAGAATATAAACAAAATATTTCTTTTGTATACCACCTTATTCTATTAAATACTACTATTAAAGGCATGTTATTGATTCATAAGTTGGGTTGCATGTCTTTCTTTCTTTTTATTTATTTAGAGAATGCATTACAAATTCCTATAGTTAGTAGCCCTTTGATATAGGATTTTTCACCTTCCTATATTCAATTCAAAGGCAGGCAAACATGCCAACTTGACGACTTGTTGTGCTAGAACTTATTAGAGCCAAAGAATATGTTATTTGCCTCATCATTGCATGTAGAAGTTCATGATTTCACATTGAGATAATTTTCTATAGGTGTAACAAGGTATTGCCTCATAGCTACATGCATTTATTGACTTAACCCTGAGATTTATTGACTATTGTTTATCTGTAAATCATGAGTTAGAACAGTAGGCATACCGAGCTTTGGTAATGAGTGTTAAACAAAAATAGTTGGAGTCTAAGAAGGTCCCTTTCAAATGATTGCATCAGTTGAATTGATTAAGGGAAATAATGTATTGATGTTGGCAACTTGGTAGAGCCCCATAGGGAGAGGATAGTTATAGTTGCATGCCACCTAGGAAGGTGTCCAACCCCTTTCTTGCAGATTAATTTATATTGGGTCACAATTCTTCTAGTGATTAGTGATTAAAAGCATGTTGGGTATGTCATCTATATTTTTATTTTCCATTTGTTTGGCTCTGATGGGTGTTTTATCTTCTTTATGATTGGTGGTTATTTGTGACTAATGGTTCGACCTTTTAGTAGTTGGTTTGTTTGCCTATTTTCATGTGCTATACATTTCCAATTTTGTGGGAAGTTTGTAAATTACATGGTTATTTTTTGTTTAATTTTCAATGTAATGATGATGCCATGAGAATGTGTACCAATGTGATATATTACCTTTGTCAACATGGTCATGAATTGTGATATACATATTCTAGACATGCAATCTGCTATTTCATAATGAGCTCTTCTTTGAGAGATAAATGTTACCTAGTTGATTTAAAATTTTCTTTCCTGCATTGAAATTTTATGCATGTCTACATGCCTTTAATCACTATTGTTCCATGCAAGCATCTCAAGGATTTTCATATTTCTAGGAAAATTTGCATCATTAACCTTTAGTTTTTGAATGAAAAATTACTTTTCTTCAATTTTGTTGAAAAAGAAATATTTTAAGAACTATACAGAAGCATTCAGTTATATTTTCAATTATACTTTTGAAGTTGATAATTTATCTGGGTTCCAGATTAATGCTTCATGTATGTAAGTAATCAAATATTTTATTCTCCTATCATTGAGACAGGGAAGATTTCTTTAGCTCGTTACCTCATAACACATACATTTTTTGTGCCCTACAGCTATATAAGATATTTTAAAGGTCATTGAATGATGTCTTTGGGTTACGTCTATGTGATCTCTGAATTTTTACTATCATATGGAGTTTATCATCTAGTTATTTATGAAGATTTTCAACTGTCATAGGACACAAAAATATTTTTTATGTAACCACAGAATTATAAATCTGGTCTCCCCAAAAATATAAAAGGCTAAAACGTTCCTCAGGAAAAGTACAAAACTCTTGACAAGATTTTATCATATCGATATTCTTGATGACAACTATTATAATATTCTTCACATAATTTTATGTCACAAGATTGCATATGACATATAATATTCTCAGGACAAATTATCACAATATTATTCACATAGTTTTCATGTCACAAGATTTCTAAGGAGATATACAATATTCCCATGGAAAAACTACCATACTTTTTGTAAGATTATATGACACAAAACTCCCTAGGATAAGATAAAATAATCTCTTATTTGTGAGACTTGTAAACCATATTCTCAGCACTCTTGCACCTTATCTTAAAATTTATATTGACTCTTAAGCCAAACAAAACCCACTTTAAAATATATTTACAATAGTTGCAACTTTGTAACCAACTTTTAAATTAATATTGCATTCTCTTTAGCCAATAAGCATAGAGTTACATTTGTGATTTGAGCTTCCCAATCTCAAAATCATGTACTCTATTGGTTTGCTTAACAACATAAACAAACTAAAATTTTTGTTCTATTTTGGATTGTTTAACAACATAAACATCAATTTCAATCTATGTCAAATGCAAATGGAAATATGTTTTGTCTATTTTAGGGTTACCTTGCTTAACATATTCTATTTATTTTTGCAGCCAGATATTATAGCACCTGGTCTGAACATACTAGCATCCTGGAGTGGAGCAACCTCTCCTACCAAGATTTTAATGGATGATCGCGATGTAGAGTATAATATTTTCTCAGGGACATCAATAACATGCCCACATATTGCATCAATAGAAAGCCTATTAAAGTAAATTCATCCAAATATGAGCGTTGCTGCTATCAAATCTACCCTCATGACCATAGGTGATTAATCTCATTCTTTGAAAAATTCAAAACCAGGGTTTATGGAAATGTAATCTAACATTTTTTGAGTATTTCATTTTTTTTCCTACAAAAAATGTTACAATTACAAACAACGAAGGTCATCCATTTTCAGATGCATATGGAAATCCAACCACGCCATTTAGTTATGGATCAAGTCAAGTGAACCCAAATCAGAAATCAGATCTAGGCATGATGTATGATTCCACAATAGAATATTACGTTCTCTTTATTTGTGGTAGTGGAGCCAATGCTTCTACTATATTACGAAAAAACTAGTTTCAAATGCCCAAAAATCCCACTTAAATATTTTCAACTGAACTATTCATCAGTTGCCATTGCAAACTTGAGTAACAGGGAGACCATCACCAAGACTATCACCAATGTGTGTGGAAAAAGAAAATACATTGTTTCAATCGATGAACCACCAGGTGTGTCTCTACATATCATATCCAAGAAGTTGTATTTCAGATCTACATGAGAGAAACGAAATTTCACTATAGAATTCATCCTTCAAAATCCTCCTAATAAAAAGTATGTATTTGGGTCTTATTCTTAGAGTGATGTAAATCATCTAGTCAGGAGTCCCATTGTCGTCTCATCAATGTAAATAGGCATACTCAGTCATTCATCTCATAGGGTCACTATAATGAATGAACTTGGGGAATAATTGACCCTCTAGTAACAAGACCTTCCACAAGCCATTAATGTTGTTTGTAAGTGTAATCCTTATTAAAAAACGAGGTAAATGTAATCTTTGTAACTATGTTGTGTATAGTTGAGCTTCGATGGAGTTCCTATCTTTTAATTCAGTGTAATAATATCTTTAGACACCACTAGTACAATGGTGTCTTTCGACACCACCACTTGCTCTTGAGTTTATTACTATGTGCTATTGTTTAGCCTATCCTAACAATTCTTTCACTGATTGTTTTGTGTAGCTGCATTAGGGGAATTTTGAGGTCTAAAATGGGCCTCCAAAGAAAAATGTACAACCAAAATAAAATTTATGAGAACCAATAGGATTCAAGAGGATGATGTCAACCATGGGGGATGATTCACCATTTTCGGCGTAAAAAATTAAAAAGATTAAAAAATAATAAAATAATAAAACTACTTTTTCAACTCGTATTTCCAACTTATCTCCCTAAGGGTTTACTCAAATTTCGAGCGGGAGTACTCGTTGGATGCAAAATTTAATTCCTCATCTAAGGAGTACCCATGTTGCATACTTTTGATGGAACCTACTACACGAAAAATGAGAAATACATCAAAAATGTGATTACAATCACGTTTTTCATGTATTTCTTATTTTTCGTTTAGCAGAGTTCATCAAAAGTATGCAACATGGGTACTCCTTGGATGGGTAATTAAATTTTGCATCCAACGAGTATGCATGCTTGAAATTTGAGTAAAACCTTATGGAGATAAGCTCAAAATACGAGTTGAAAAGGTAGTTTTTTCTATTTTCCCTCTAAAATTTGATGATGTAATCAAATATTATTTTATTATTTGCACTATTATTTTATAATTTCCTTAGGAGGCCCATTTTAGACCTGAAAATTCCCCTAATATTATTTTATAAATTTTTATTATTTCAACAGGGTACATATAGGATCAATCATTTTCATGGAGCCCTCTTCCAAAAGAAAAGATAGGATATGTTCTGTGTATACACAAGAATGACCAGAATGGAAAGTGCAAGGTAAGAAATTTTCATGTTAACTTTTCTACCTTTTCCATTTAATCTATTTATTAAATTTTATAGGTTGGTTATCATTATTTTCTGTAGATGTGACCCTATAGTAACAAGACCTTCCACAAGCCATTAATGTTTCTTGTAAGTGTATTCCTTATAAAAAAATGAGGTAACTGTAATCTCTATAACTATCTTGGGTATAGTTGAACTTCAATGGATTTCCTATCTTTTGATTCAATGCAATATTTTCTTTAGACACCACCAGTACAATGGTGTCTTTCGACACCACCACTTACTCTCGGGTGTATTACTCTATGTTGTTTTTTTATCCTATCCCAACAATTCTTTCACTGATTTTTTTGTGTAGTTATTTTATGAATTTGTATTGTTTCAACAGGGTACATATACAATCAATAATTTTCATGGAGGCCTCTTTGAGAAGAGAAGAGAGGATATGTTATGTGTATACACACAAACGACAAGGAGAAGATATTGATTTCATATCTATATAATATCATGGATCATGGCTTATAGGTCATAATAATAATTAAAAGAACTTGTTGTACACAAATTATAAAGGAGGAAATATGGATTCAAGGTCTCAGCCATGGGAATCAGTGCCCTTCTAACATCTGAGCACATTTGATGTTTTAGATCCAGATCCTGATAGGAAAATATAATTCATAAAATAACTTGAGTCCTTTGCTAAAGGAAAAGAATTTTATCAGAATACAGGACAAACTAAAAGAGAGGTTACTTGCTTTATGGTCCTCTAGGAACAAGAAAATATAGCATTATTGTAGCTATGGCCAATCACTTAGGCTATGACGTCTATGATATAGAGCTCACTGATATCCATACAAATGGAGAGTTTAGGAAACTATTGATAAATACCACTAACAACTATATTATTGTTATTGAGGATATTGACTTCTCATTGAATATCTCAATCAATGAAAAAAACCAGCTACTAGAGTAGACTCTCTAATTGCAGGAACTCCAATGCATTAGGCCAATGAGAAAAAAAATTTTACCCTATCTAGCTTGCTTATTTCACATATTGAGAAAGAGGAGAAAGAAAAGAGAGCTCTAGATACTCCTAGGAAGGATCAACTCCATGAGGATTATTTGATCTCTACCAACAAATTCCAGTGTCCAAGGAATGAACGAAAAGAATGTTTTTTGGTTTTATAGTTGTATTGGGAATTTGCAATTCAAGGGCCCAATTTAGTTGGATATTGATATTATTTCATCCTCAACAAAAAAAAAAGTATGTGAGATGGAACTATCAGCAAGGCATCAAAGTGTAGGAAAATTATGAAGCTATATTGCAAGGCATTAAATGTCCCTCCCTTGATAAAGAGCCAGAAATATTAGTCAAGGTTTGTAATTAAAGCTTTATGGTTTTGAAATTATATTAGGCATTACAATTCAACAGCCTAGGTTGACTTACCCCTGATATTATTTAATTCTCAGCAACGGAAGTATGTGATATGGAATTTATAGCAGGGCATGGCAAACAGACAATGTTATTTAGGAGAATATCTTCACAATTGGCTTGGTTAATTGAGGATGCATGATAATCCAAAACTAAATTTTACCGTCCTTGCACCTCTTTTTCTGTGGAAGGATTGGGCCTTTTTTCTCTTTTCATCACTAGATCTTGTAAATTGCGGATGCAAAACAATGAAATATGCAAACTCCAAAAAAATTTAGGAATATTTCAGTGAATAAGTAATTCCAATATAGTGTGTGCTATATTTCAAGAAACACTCCTTGCAATTCTTTCTATTTGTTAGTGATTTCTACTTATATCATCTTTTTATTTGACCTCTGGCCCCGTGCTTAAGTAATAGTAGTGCAGTGAAATAAAGAAGACATTATTTTGATATAAGTGTCTTGTGTCTGTACATAACATACTTTTCTCTTGCCATGCTTGCCTTTGTCTTTTTTGGGTTTAATATGTGTATACCAATTCCATGGCATAGATTGTTGGTAATGACTAGCACACACCTCTAGTTTTGGTCAACTTGATTTAATTTATCTCAAAAGGTGTGGGATATTCTTGTATACTGCTAGTAATCGTCCTTTAAAAAGAACATTTTAAAATTATATTCTTCATGAAATAGTGTGTTAAAAATTGATATAAATGTTTGTAGGGAGTTTAATGGAAAATTAGGCTATAAAGCAGTTAAAAATTTGTTATATTGTTGTTTTCTTTTAATGTTGTATTAGTGTTATAGTGTATGATTGTAATCAAATTTTTCTTCTAGTTGAGTGATTTCATTTACACTGTTAAAAGCCCAACTCTCTAGACAAACCAATCAATCACTCCCCATCTTTTGTAGCTACTACAACAACACCCAAAATTTTGGGTATATTCAAAATTTCGGGTATATTCAAAATTTCGGGTCCCCCTCTGCTCGCTTAGCCATTAGGGTTTTGACCCAGCATTTAGTCAATAATACTCCCATGACCTTTTCCCATCAAACCTTGCCACCACACCCACTGGTCCCGATGTCTCATCAATACTCTAGGGCTTGGGGGTTTCCTGCTTCAAAGAGCATTGAAAGTCCCTTAGTGAACTCAAAGATAGGTTTCCCCTAGATTTTCATGGTAGCAACATCGGACGATATTGACCTGATTCTAGCCCCTCACAAACCTTCTCATCAACATGACAAGATGATTTTGCTGCAATCATGCCATGTGTGGGGGGGTATCATCACGCATACACTTGAATGGAAGCTTTTTTTTACATAACATATGTCTATTAGAAGCACATTCACCATATATGATTGAGGCATTCTATTTGGGTACTCCACCAAGTTCATGGTCCCATGTAGAGTATTTGGGGACATCATTCTCTAAAAGGTAACTGCAAACTAATGGATATTATAATGTCTCATGTAGGAAAATCCCACGGATGATATACCCAACAATGCCATCACCACACCGAGGGAAAGTAACTGAAACTAAAACAACAAGGGCACAGTTGCGGAACATGACACTTTCATACCCTGTCCATATAGGGATGAGAACTAAGGCTATAGTTGAA
>JAXQQM020079866.1:0-50000 GCA_034641835.2 Pinus albicaulis | reverse complement strand
GATAATAAATTGAGTCTTGTCCTGGGAAAAAATGATTTTCCTACCAAGTCATTGGAATGTGATAAGCATGCAGGGTCATTGTTTTCGCTGGGTGACACTAATGTGCGAAATGAAAGTCCTTGTACGGTTGATACCCCCACATATGAATCATTTCATCCACTATTCCCTGATTTATTTCATGAGTCTACCACACCAGTAATTTCTTCAAGTCATTCAAAATTTTCTTATACTAGTATTGGCAACAATCATGATCACACCAGTGGTGTTTCACAATAACACTACAAAATTGATGAATCTCTTATGCCTGATCTTTTCCATCCATAATCTTTAAATAGCCTAATGAGTGACTGCCTGTCTTAGCAACCTCGAGATGCTTCTTTTATTGATTCATCCCAATTGCTAACCCAAGGGGAGCCTAACATGTCAGGTACCCAACCTGATCAAATTAATGACCCCAATGATCACTTCTTATCTGAAAACATATTCATTCACGCCTCTGAGAGTTGTCATTCACATATATCTGTCAACCATATGAAGCCACCAAAATTCGATGATCCGCTCTGTGATGATTCAGGGACCCATCAGGAAATCGAAGCAACTCAGCTTCTTCTTTCTGTTATCTCACATTCTCACAATCCTGATGAAACCCCTAAAACAAGTCAAACTCGGGTTTCTCGAAGTAAGGATTTTGAAATTATGGTTCCCATGTATCACATTCCTCTCAGCATAACCATGCCGGATGTTAGCTCATCTGGGCAAGTTTTCCACTCAAGTGATGTTTTTCTGAGAACATATTTCTATCCCTTAAAAACTAGTATGCAACAACTGATATGCCCTAATTTATTCATTTGAAGGAAAACACCAGCAATTGTCTCTAATCTTCTCGGTTTTTGCCCAGCCAGTACCAGTTGCACTTAGGCACAAGCGTGTGATGTTTGGCAAACCTCTCTACTGCCCAAAAATATTCCGGTCAATTCACCCCATCATGGGAAATCTAGATAATCTAATACATTGGATTGTCAATCTGTCAGTGCACAAACATTTGGACGAATTGATATAAAGCCCACTGACATTTTTCCAATCACCACAATTAATGATCACATCCATTCGCCAGTTGATCTCGCCAAACCATCAAAGTTGGAAGGCCCCCCGCTCGAAGGTCCGAAGTTTGTTCAGGACGGTGAGGAATTTCAGCCTGCACTAAAGGTTGATTCAAATCCTCACATCCTCAACAAAACCCAGGGACAACTCCGAATTAGGGTTTTCAAAATTAGGGTTTCTGCACTTAGATTCGCAAGCATCTATAATTCGCTTGGTATATGCTTATTTTTTCCATCCCATCAAATTTATCATCTTCAACACCATGATGAGGTTTCTGGATGGTTTGACAAACCCTATCCGATGAATATACCTGCAAATAGGCAATGTCTTTCCCCATTTCCGTTGGACCCAAGGTTGTGCCTGGATGGATGTGGGTCATTTATAGATGATTGTATGTTTCAAGTTAATATTTCTGTGCATCAGGATGAAAGTGAAATTCAACTTGAACAATCCATTTTGGGACATTCTCTGGTAAGTAGCCATGACCTTCTTGCTATTGCAAATTCTCTTCAGGTAAGTCTTGTTGTTGGTGCATGATTTTGTATGTTGGCTCTGATTGCGAACATTATTGTTCTTGCAGGGTGGGAACTAATGCAGTGGCTGCACTGGAAATATGATTTCACATAACCCAACTGCCTCTTTGGTTAAACTAGGGTTTTAGGATTAGGCTAGCTATGATCTGCTAATAAAATTTTGTTATTCAAGTTGTTAATTGCGTTTACTTGCTGAAGTTTTTCTATATGGTTGTTGTCTTTTCTTGCAGTCAGTAGTGTATGCATTATGATTTTACGTTATGTTGCACTCATTTTCTTCCGATCTCCTTATTTCTGCATAGTAGTCAAATAATCACTCCATGTGCTTTGCCTTATTTTCAACCTGCAACTAGTTGGTCTTTCTCACACATAGCATTGCATTGCATCATAAGCCTCGTCTATTGAATCACATTGTATGCATCCTTATTCCTTGCATCATTTGCACCGGTTGTTGAGATAGTTGTGAAAATTTACATACTGCTGCATGAGCCCTCATTGAACCCGGAGCCTTCGATCCCTTGGTGCCCCGACTAGCCCCCTTTTTTTCCTTATACATGTTTGAAGCCATATGGGGTGCCTTCACCTCTCTACATGCATCGAAACCCTAATAATATTTCACACTTGCCTTGTCATAACTACAGAAACCCTAACCCTATTGTTTGTGTGGGGTTGTGGTGGTTACCCCAAGAGGCAACTTCTCTTAGAAAAAGTCATCAAGGTCACATTCTCAGCTTTATTCCTGTGAGTCTAAATTCATTAGCTAAGGAGATATGAGCCAGTTGCTTGTGGGGAACCCTTGCGAGTTTGAATGACCTGTACCTGTAACCTGAGCCTTGTGCCCAACATAGTCTCGAACATCTTAATGATCTGTTTTTCACATTTCGCCTAGGGAGGTAGGTAGGATGTGAAGGCTTGGCATGAGGGAAAACCTAAATCAAGATATCCTTCAGTTTCAGTCAAACAAGAAACAACCTCTCTTGCCTGTAAAATAAGTCGGGATCCCTCATCCGCCCATGCAAAATAAGTGCCACAAGCACATGAAAATAAGTGCTACAAGAACATAAACAAATAAAGGTAAAGGATTGAGAAAGGCTTCCTGCACAAAGAGGTAACGCAACGATTCCGTTGGGGTACTGACTAGGCTCGCTGGCAGCAGAGCAACGTTTGTGATTTCTTGAAGTTACTCCGCCAGGGTACTGTCCAGGCCTGCTAGCAGCAAAGCAACACCAAAAACGTATTTTAAAATTCTAAATATAATAATCCCACTGCCTTGCTCTCTACGCCATCAACCAACCACTGGAATCCGTGAACTTCCACTTTGACGCGTTTTGATTAACGAGGCCTAGCTGAGGCACAAGGACTAGGCATATTTTTAAAGGTCAAAGCAATACAAAAGGATACAAACAGAGCCTGTTCAATTTTCCCTTGCATACCTATTTGAACTCAGACTGTTGTTGGGATGTTGACAAAGATGTTGGATTCTACCAGTGGTCCGCCATTTGTTATAGCTGCTACAACAGCACCCAAAATTCTGGGTATATTCAAAATTTTGGATCTCCCTCTACTCACTTAGCCATTAGGGTTTTGACCTAGCCTTTAGTCAGTAATACTCCCGCGACCTTTTCCTGTCAAACCTTTCCACCACACCCACTAGTCTCGATGTCTCATTAATAATCTAGGGCTTGGGGGTCTCCTACTTCAAAGAGCATTGAAAGTCCCTCAGTGAACTCAAAGATAGGTTTCCCCTAGATTTTCATGGTAGCAACATCGGACAATCTTGACTTGATTCCAGCCCCTCGCAAACCTTCTCATCAACATGAAAAGATGATTTTGTTGCAATCACGCCATGTGTGGGGGGGTATCATCATGCATACACTTGAATGGAAGCTTTTCGTGTACATAACATATGTCTATTAGAAACACGTTCACCATATATGATTGAGGCATTCTATTTGGGTACTCCACCAAGTTCATGGTCCCATGTAGAGTATTTGGGGACATCATTCTCTAAAAGGTAACTGAAAACTAATGGATATTATAATGTCTCATGTAGGACAATCCCACGGATGATATACCCAGCAAAGTCATCACCACACCGAGGGAGAGTAACTAAAACTAAAAGAACAAGAGCGCAGTTGAGAAACATGACACTTTCATACCCTGTCCATATAGGGATGAGAACTAAGGCTACAATTGAAACACTCTTACCGATGAAATAGGTAACTGCATTGGTACCTACTTTTTGAGGTAGCAAGAAAAACACCCAATTTTGAAAAAGTGGTGATGCAAAATCACAAAAAAAAAATTGGAGCATGTTTTTGGCACTTTAAGGTTTTTTTTTTTTTTTTTTTTTTTTTTTAATGTGATGTTTTTTATGTTGATTTTGAATAGTGGTGGTGTATCATCACCAACGTTTTTTTATAGGATTGATTTTGACACTATAGATTTTTAATGTCTTCTTCTTCCGTGAGATGTTTATTTTTAAGTGCATTTATGTACTTCTGTTTTAAAAACTTTTTTTTTTTTTTTTTTAATAAAAACTTGTAATGATATTTTCACTTTTTCACATAGATAAAAGATGGAAAAGGGTCAATATTCTAAATTTTATATTTTCTACATGTTTATGTATTGTTAAATAATTTTTCAATGCACATCAAATAATTGTCACTAAAAAACCAATATTTTGAACCATATGACAAAAAAATACAAATTTTAAATATAAATAGAATGCAAAAAATACACTTTTAGAGACTTTTTGTTGAAAAAAACATGTTAAATAAACTAATTTTGGGAGAATTTTAACAAAAAAACTTAAGAAAATAACATTTTTATTGAATTTTATGTCAAAACATAATAGAAATCACACGTTTTTTGCAAAAAATAAGGGTTGTTATCATAAAATATCAAAGTCTAAACATTACAAGTAAAACTAATTAATAGATCTAAAAAATGAGCTTTGTTTGCAAGCATAACTTAAACATCATCAACAATATCAACTAATACATCTTCAACATCATCTAGAATAGCATTGATGGCTTCTTCCACAACATTTTCTTCTTCATTTTGATAATTTTCGTCTTCTAATGGATCTTTCATGTCTGCAAATCTTCCAAAGTGTCCCTTTCCAATCATTCCATATAATGGTGGTTGAGGTTCCTTTGCTTTTTTTCCACACTTGATTCATTAAAATCTCCTTTCCTCAAACCAACTTCTTGCTTCACATCTGGAAGGAATTCAAGAGCGTTAATTCGTTGTTGAATAAATTTGCATTGAACTGGGTCTTTCTCAATGGAAATGCAATTTTTTTCTTTTAGTAGGCAACATGCTAGTGTTGTACCTAATCATCAAGCACTAAAGAAATAAGTAAGAAAATTAGTATGAAAACATAAAAAGTAAAAAATAAAATATTTAAATTTAAATTTGTATAATAAAAATTACCTGAACCTGAGAATAGATCCAAAACCCATTCTCCTTAATTTGAAAATAGATCTATAAGATAGCTAATCAATGTTTGTAGTTTTTGATAAATGTTAACTATATCTCATTTTGCATCTTTATCCTCATATGTTAGTTTTCTTACAACTGCATCATGAACCAATACTTGACTATGACTCTTCCCATCTACTCGATTCATAAGAATATGCTTATATATATCCTCTTTTGTCCAACATTCAACATGGATGAACTCACAATCATTTATAATAGGCTGATCTTCGGAAGAAACAATATTTGACTTATGCCTGTAACATAACATAGTAAAAGTTCAATTAAATTTTACATGAATAAAAATTTTTAGGAGTAATCAAACATACAATTTCAAAGTCTTACCATGTAAGTTGCATCCTTGAGTTTGCTTTACCCTTGAAGCTTGTTAATAAAATTGGAAACTGTGTGTCTGAATGAAATGTCACAAATCGCCAAAGTGGTGATGTTGTCACTTCTTGAAAACCCGTAACCACTTTACTAAAAGCTTGATAAGTATATGGTTCTCTATCATATTCAATGTCTGGGAAATTGAAACCATGAGGAATATCTACAATAAATAGGCCATATTCCCTTTTAGGTATTAGTGATGCAATGTCTTCATAGTCACCTTGTATTATTTGATATTGGATACTGTCGAGCCCATTCCAAATGTAATGATTAAGAGTAGGATCAAGTTCAACATTCATAAGACGTTTCTTTCTCATGTTTTCCACCTTAATTTTTTCAATAAAGCTTTTGAAATCATCTGGTACTCCATTTGCATCCTTCTTCGACATCTTTAATGACACACACACACACACACACACATATATATATATAAGTGATAAAATAAAAATAGTTTAAATATGAATAAAATGAACATATAAATCAACATACCTTATTAAATGCAATATAAAAATATTTTAGTGTTGATGTAGAACTTACTTCTGGGTAGTTGCATACAACATCATCCCAATTGTTTTCATTCAACATTTTAACCATGTGTTCTTGTATTTTCATAAAAAAATTCTGATTGAATAAATCAGGTTAAAATTGTTAATATAGTGACATGTATAAAAAATTCTATCAACATCATTATGTTTTATTTAAAAGAAAATTATAATGAAAGAAAAATAAGAAATAATTCAAGAAACTTACTTTTGAAATTCTGCACACATTTCTTCCATTGATAATTCACACGACTTCACACGGGCTAGTACTGATTTGACTAGTTTATCATCCTTCACACCTTGCGTTGTTCTCCAAGGTGTGATATTCATATCCTCTGGACGCTGCTTCATTTCAGGACCCGTCTTACTGTTGGTACATATTATGGGTTTACTCTTTTTAACCTTCTAATTTTTTATGAAAATATTCTCCCACCGATCAAAAATCTCATCAATCAAATCCCATCACTCCCTAGTTCTAAATTCCAATTGAAAAATTTTATCCATGCCTCTGAATAAATTTGTATTCAATTTTCCATCTTTTGCTTTTTTTTCATCAATTTGATAACCTATTTCCATTAAATATTTCGGAACTGAAAAATGTTATCCATGCCTCTGAATAAATTTGTATTCAATTTTCCATATTTTTCTTTTTTTTTCATCAATTTGATAACCTGTTTCCATAAACATTTCTTTCGAAATGTTACACTAACTCGTGTCTTATCCCCATCACATTTTTCTATGAATTCATTATGAATAAATCTGACCCTTTGGATGGAAGTCATTTTCATTCTGTACTCATTATCTGCATTATGATCCCAGGCCAATAACTTTGATTCTATTTCTGTTAAGCTAGCGTAAATGATGCATTTCACTGTTTGAAAAAAATAGTTATTGGGATATTCCACAATCAATTGTCTCTTAGCCTCTATCGAATGGTTCCCTCCAATTACATAATATTTATAATCAAAACATTTTGTCTTGTCAAATGCTTGTTTGTTGGGAACCTGACATGGATTGACAAGAACGACATAATCAACCACATGCGCATATGGATTGAACCTGAACAATTTTTTCAGATTATGTACATGTAGGTGATGGGCCTTTCTAATTTGATATTGAGATTGTCCTTCATCTAGGCTATAAAATTGGTTAACATTAAGCTCAAATGTTTGGCCACCAAGAATTAATTTATTCTTCCTTAACTCATATCAAATAGAATTTTGTTTTGTTTTAATAATGTCATCCTCTAACTCAACACCTAGTGTTATGATTTCTCTACTTCCGTGAGAGATTTCAGTTTGTTCTTCACTGTTTCTCACGACCTTTACAGGTTCACCAATATTTGATTTCCTAGTCTTATTGGATAACATATCATTTTTTTTATAAACAAGCTCTCCATCATGAGGTAAAAGAGAGACATCTTTGGCGATTTTTCTTTTTGGTGTCTGATTTGTTTTCTCCTTTTGCACAATAGTTCTAATCTCCTCCTCACTAATTCTATCATAATTTTATGTTTCATGTTCGACATCTTCAAAAGAAACATGTTTAAATTTACTAGATTGACCCACCTTAGTGACTCTTGGTGATTCCCTCTTTGTACTATTGCAGTGTCACAAGCTATTGATCTTTGCTTCAATATCCTTTCCTCAGCTTTGTTTGTGTGGAAAGTGTTGATCACATTCATAACATTTGGCTCCAACATATAAATACCTTCAAACATGTTTGAAAGACTCGGAACAAAATCCTATGAAACAAAACAAAACATTTCAATGATCAATAATTTATAAAAAAATTGAATCATCCTTACAATAATTCATAGCGGAAATAAAAATAAGCATACTTACAATATTATTTGCAATGTTGCTTGAGATTTATTCAGAAAATTTTGAAGATATTTCATCTGTGTCATACTTGACGATTGATCGACGATATCTAACATTCCCACGTTTATTAGCCTTCCTTGCAAGAACATAAATAGTGTTTGTATTCAGGACCATACATATGTCTCGTACTCTTCCCATCACATCATATGGCTCATTTAAGTGAATCAAACCACAAAGCAGATAGATGTGTATATTAGCCTCCGTTTCACTGTCTTCAAGATACCATGAGAAATCAGTTTTATCTATTTCTTCGGCATTCTTCCAATCAGAAATAAGGTTTAATGAACCTCGTGCCCCACTTGCTTGAATTTTATTAGTGTGTGCAACAATGTCCTTATTGCATCCAACATTGTCCATACTGCATCCAGCTGCAACTTTAGATTTGGGAGTTGTATGCATAGTGCATGGAGCTGCAACTTTAGATTTGGGAGTTGCTACCCTAGGTGCGGAAACATTCACAGAAATATTTTTTGATGCCATTTTCATGATAAAAATAAATATATATATTAGTTAATGAGAAAATAATGCCGATAAAATAAATTTAAAAAACAAAATTTATTTCTAAAACTAAATAAATTGAAATTAAAGCAATAAAATTAACTATAGAAAATTTTTATTTAAAAATAAAATATTATAAATCATATGTATATATATCTATATAATATGTTTTGAATACATTTTATAAAAAAATTAAAAATGTGTTTTAAATTGTATAAAACAATTTAAAAAAAAAAGAAACTATTATTTTCAAACTTCAATTTTTGTTTAATATTAAAAAAAAAACAAAAAAAATACTAACTATTTATAACAAATGTTAAATTTTTAATTTTTTTTCAAGGTAATGATTTTATTAAAAACACAAAATAATGTTAATTTTTTGTTTTAATTTTAATTATGTTTTTTTATTAAATTTACACTTAATAAATAATATTTTAAAATTTTAAATATATTGAATAAAAATAAAACATATATGTTAAAATTAAAATTTTAATTAAAAACTTATAATATTTTAATATATTTTTAAATTTTTAAAATTTATTTTACATTACATAGTCATTAAATAAAAATTAACAAAATAAAATAAAATAAAACAAAAAATTATTTTAATTTACATAGCAATTAAATAGAAATTAAATAAAAATTTATAAACTTATAATTATAAAAATTATAAATTTATATAATCTTTTAATATATTTTAAAATTACAAAATTTTATTTTACATTACATAGTAATTAAATAAAAATAAACAAAATAAAATAAAAGCAATTAAACAAAATTAAAAAAATTAAAATTTTTATAACCTGGTTTTAATGCTTAAATTAAAAATAAAAAAATAAAAAATATTTAAATTTTAAAAACATATGTAATATATTCAATTTAAAATATAAAAATAAATAAATAAAATAAAATAAAATTCTTTACATATTACATCAACAAAATAAAAAATAAAAAAAAATCAATTTTTTAAAACGTTGTTTTAATAATTAAATTAAAAAAAAAAATTAAAAAAATTACATTATAATCAAACAAAATACAAAAATAAAAAAAAAAAAAAATTATTAAACATTTTTATAATAATTAAATTTAAAAATAAAAATAAAAATAAAAAATGTTTTGGCCGCCTGCGGGGCGCCAGAGGTCGGCCTGGCGGCGCCACAGGGGGCTACCTAGCCAGCCTCAGGCCCCCGGCTCGGAGGAGGCCAATTCCCGAGAACAGGGAATCGGCCTCCGCCTAGCCGGGGGCCGGAGGCCGGCCAGGCGGCACCACGGGGGGTTGCCCAACAAGCCTTGGGGCCTGAGGTCAGCTGGGAAACCCCCCGTGGCACCGCCTAGCCAGCCTCCGACACCCCGTAGGTGGCCAAAACAAATTAATATAAAAAAATGCACGCTCATTTTAATTTTTTATTTTGTTTTAAAAATTAATTATTATAATATTTTAAAAAATTATTTAATTAAAAAAAAACAATTGTTTTAATATACAAAACAATAAATAAATAAATAAATTATATATATATATATATATATATAACAATTCAGTAAATATATAAAATAAATAAATCCAAACCATTCTTTATATAACAATACAATTAAAAAATTCAATTACTGTTCAATTGTTTTAATATAACAATACAATAAATAAATTTAAAAAAAAAAAAAACAATTCTTTATATAACAATACAATTGTTTTTTTTTAAACATTATTTAATTTTAAAAAAACAATTTTTTTAATATAACAATACAATAAATATAAAAAAAAAACCAATTGTTTATATAACAATATAATTGTTTATTTTTTTAAAAACATTATTTAATTTAAAAAAAAACAATCGTTTACATAACAATACAATAAATTAAATTAAAAAAAAAAAAACTATACAACAATACAATTAAAAAAATTACAAAAAAATTAATATATAACAAAACAATAAAAAACAAAAACCAAAAAAATTTAAAATTAAAAGTAATAAGATTTAAAATTTAAAAAAATAAAAATAGAATTTAAAATCAAAAATTTCTTAAAAAAAAAAAAAAACAATTAAAATAATGAAACCACTAATATATTTATGATTAAAAAAATGACAAATAAAAATGTAATAACATAACTATTTTTTTAATGTGCATGGTCGTTTTATGGATTTTTCTATCTAGATGAACCTATAAGTCCTAAAAAAGAAAAAAAAATCTAAATTTTTGTCCTTAAAACCCTAAAAAATTTAGTTTTTTTTTGCATTTTCTTCACTAAAAAAATATTAAAAAATTATGGTTTTCGAACCTAAAAACCTTAAAAAATTAGTTTTTGAACACATAAACTATAGAAAAATAGATTTTCCCCAAAATCGTCTTTAAATGGACAGAATAGAAGGAAAACTAGCCTTTGAAATGCAAAAAATTGCTGTCACCAATGCCAACAAAACGCCTCCACAAAATTACCAATAGCAACACAACACCTCCAATGCCAATGCAATGCCTTTACGAAGTTACCAATGCCAACACAACACCTCCAAAAAATTGCTCTAACAAATACCAGAAAACTTGATGTGATGTGATGAATAGAAACAAGCATTCTTATTATATAGTGAATATTGTCTGATTGGTTTACTGTTTAACGAATGTAGGATTAAAATTTCAAATTTCAAATTTAAAATATTTATATTTAGTTTATTATAGTTCATATTATAGTTAAAATACTTAATATTTGCATGTAGTTATCATAGTTAATATTTTATTTAATATTTACATGTACTGAATGTTGAATAATTCAAATATAATCTCAGATAAAAATTTAAAATATAAAATACTTACATGTAGTTAATTATAGTTAATATTATAGATAAAATAGTTAATATTTGCATTTAGTTATCATAGTTAATATTTTAGTTAATATTTACATGTACTAAATGTTTAAAATCATGGGATTAAATTTTAAAATTTAAAATATTTACATGTAGTTAATTATAGTTAATATTATAGTTAAAATAGTTAATATTTGCATGTTGTTATTTTTGTTAATATTTACATGTAGTCAATCTTAAATCATTCAAATAAGAAAATTATTTTAGTTTCGAAAGCATGCATGAAAGAAATATTTTGTGGATATTTTGAATAGAAAGTATGGTGAAATATTTGAAGACCAACAGTTTATTAAGAAATTTTGAAATATATTTTAGATGAATATAATGTAGGTTTAAAATTTAAAATGTAAAATATTTACATGTACTCATTATAGTTTAAATAGTTAATATTTGCATGTAGGTATTATAGTAATATTATAGTTAATACTTACATCTAGTCAATGTTAAAAATCATTGAAATAAAAACATTATTTTAGTTTGAAAGGCATGCATGATAGAAATATTTTTTTGATATTTTGAATATAAATATCGGTATAATATTTCAACACAAACAGTTTATTAAAAAAAAATTCAATACATTTTTTGACTAATATTTTGTACGAAATATTTGAAATGAAAATTTTGGAGAGAATGTTTTACGCGAAATGTTTTGGGGGAGGGAATTTGGAGGGGAAGTTTTTCGCGAAATTTTCCTTTTTGGGGGGGGGGGATTTGGAGGGAAATTTTCAGTCTTAAAGCTATATATTGTAAGTGGGAGAGGCATTTGTATCATTCAACCTATTCTTGTTGAAAGCCATGGTTTCTTCTGATAGCGAAGTTTTTCTTTGTACAACATCAACATCTTCATCATGCAACAACTCTATTCAGAGTGATGAATATAACAGGAGTTCGTTCACCATGAATAAAAAGTCAAAAAATCGACTTGGTCGTAATCCTAAAGATGATGAGAACAAAATTGATGAGGCGCAACAAAATGAAATTTCTGTAAATCGAGAGCCAGCTATACCACTTACTCTTAATCCTAAGGATTATGAAAGCAACAGTGATGAAGGGCATGATGAAGAATTTCCAGAGTCAAAAGTTTCACTTCGCCCTAATCCCAAGGATTATGAGGACACCATTGATGAAAAGGGAGATGAAGAATATCCACTTTAGCTTAATCCTAAGGATTATGCGAGAACGACAGATGAAGAGGGGAATGAAGAATTTGCAGAGTCAAAATATCCACTCTGTTCTAATCCTGAGGATTATGCCAGCACCACTGATGAAGAGGGGGATGTAAAATTTCCAGATTCAAAATATCAAATTCGTCCTAATTGTAAGGATTATGCGAGCATCACTGATGAAGAGGGGAATGATAAATTTTCAGAGTCAAAACATCCACTTCATCCCAATCCTAAGGATTATGCCAGCACCACTGATGAAGAGGGAAATGAAAAATTTACAGCGTCAAAATATCCACTTCGTCCTAATCCTAAGGATTATGCGAGTACCACTAATGAAGAGGGGGATGAAAAAATTCCAGAGTCAAAATATCCACTTCGTCTTAATCCTAAGGGTTATGCGAGCACCACAGATGAGGAGTGGAATGAAGAATTTGTAGAGTCAAAATATGCACTTCGTCCTAATCCTAAGGATTATGCCAGCACCACTGATGAAGAGGAGAATGAAGAATTTGCAGCGTCAAAATATCCACTTCGTCCTAATCCTAAGGATTATGCCAGCACCACTGATGAAGACGGGGATGAATTTTCAAAGCTAAAATTTTCACTTCATCCTAATCATAACAATTATAAGTTCACCATAATGAAGGGGGGGATGAAGAATTTCCAATAAATATAGATTCAAGGCATTCACTTATTCCTAATCCTAAGGATTATGAGAGCATTAGTGAGGAAGGGGAGGGGTGGGATGAAGAAATTCTAGTGAATTCAAATTCAAAGCTTCCACTTATGCCTAATCCCAAGGATTATGAGAGCACCACTAAGGAAGGGGAGGATCAAGAGTTTCTTGCAAATGATAATTTTAGAGGTACAGATCTGAATATTGCATTCTCTCTAAATGATCATTTCAAAGACACTCATGGTGATGAAGAATTGAATCCTCCCAGGGAAGAATTTGAAAGCATGGGTCAAGATGGTGAATAATTTCTTCTGAGTCGGGGTTACAAAAGCGCCGATGATTCTTTTGAAATGTTTTCTTCAAGTGATGATGGTAAAGAAAATGGTGATGAAACTACTTTTACAAATGATGATGGAATGATGAAGCTATTGCAAGAAAATATTGCAACTAGGAGTTGGAGTAGACCTTTTCATATCAATCCAAAACATTCCAGTTATACAAGGGTGAGGAAAAAATATCTCACAAAAAAAAGCTCTGTCGTTCATGTTGTCGAAGGGATTGCTTGAAACATATGGATTTCAACTTTGTTTTGGAGAAAAGGAAAACATATATGTCAATGAATAAAAGCATGCAAAATTCATATTTAGTGGGTTGCATGCAATTTACACTAGCAGGTTATGATTATCATATTGGGAATGTATTGCTCTGCAGAAAGGCGTTCAAAATGTTGCATTCAATTGGTAATTGTCGTTTGTCAAGAATCCAGGAAATATTGGAAAAGGGCCCCACATATTATTCAGAAGTACGTTATAAACGGGAGGTGGGGCTATTTGCAATACTGCTAAGACATGGATGAAATAATTCTTTTCAAATCATGGAGAGTGTATTCCAAATAAAGACATAATACATATTCCAGATAATTTCTCGAGACGAGAAATATTCATGTTATACAAAGATTATGCAGAAGCTATTGAAGGAATTGGTAATTTTATTACATATTCTTATTTTACAAGGTTATGGAAAACTGAATTCAACAATGTTCGTATTCCTAAGAAGACAAGGATGGGGGTTTGCAGCACATGTGCTTCTTTTAAAGCAAAAAGAGATAAATGTCAAGGGGAAGAAAGAGGTATGTGTTCAAAACATTGTTTTTTAAAATTGGATACTTATCAACTATGAAAATATATTTATTCATATGTTTCTTTTATTTTATGTATAGATTCCATTGTCAAATAACTTCAAGGCTGTCGCAATCAGCAAACAAGTGAAAGGAAAAAGTTGTATAAACATTGAAAGAAGTGTTATGATCATCCAAATAAATATCTGGGATTGATAATTGATGGTATGGACCAAAAGAAAACACTTCTTCCACATTTTTTCTGCACGCCAAAAAAATTACAAGAGGAAAATTTCATTCAGTTTCACTTGGTTGGCTGTATGGTATTTAATGAGAATATGTTTCCAAGAGTTTTCTTCACAACTCGAAATATTCACAATGATGTAAATATGACCATAACTATAATCCATGATGTGGTTACTCATTGGTCTGGTATTCTTCCTGAAGTTTTGTATTTACAATTAGACAACACAAGTCGTGAAAACAAAAATCAATTTATTTTTGGGCATCTAAACATGCTCGTTCAATTGGGGATTTTTAAAAAGATAAAGGTTGGTTTCCTTCTTGTTGGGCATACTCATGATCATATTGATCAAATGTTTAGTCATTTTTTAGTAACATTGAGGAGAAAAGGTGTTGGGAGCCTGCCATCATTAATTGAATGTAGTAAGAAATCGTATATTCCAGAGCCTGTTTTTCATGTGTTGGAAGAAACTATTGACATGCAAAGGTTTACTTTTGGATCGCATGATGAGGAGAAATGCATTGAACAACTTATTGACATTAGCTTCCAACATCAATTTCGTATCAAAAAAATTGATGGGATAGCACTTATATATGGAGCAAGAAGTATTCAATTGTTGAAGAATGGGGGCCATCATCGGGTTTAGAATTTTTGAATTTCATTCCAAAGCGTCCAATATTTTCATCAAAGATATTGTTATTATAGTCAGTTGCTGAACTCCATAATGCACGAAGGCATAAGAGAGACATAAATTATTCTGAATGTCTAGAGGAAATTAAAATATGTATTAGAGATACATATGAGTACTTTGATGTTGCTGATTCAGTTTGGTGGGAGTATTTTTTCAGTAATCAAAGTGATATGATTTCAAGATCAATAAATGTCGATACACTTTTGAAGACTCCTTTTTTTTGTCCACAAGATATGCCAAATGAAAATCAGGAAACACACATTTTTGAACAAAAATAGCCTCAAGCTATTATTAATTCCCCACAGGTAGAGGAAAGAGAAATCTATATTGGTTCTAGAAGATCACGTGCACAACGTGAAGCCATGGAAGACCTTTACAGGGGTTCTGTGTACGATGTTAAGGAGGGTTGCATAATAGCAGTGTTAGCAGATGAAGATCCACTTGGCTATCCATTCTGGATTGCCAAGGTTACAAAGGTCATTAATGAAAATGAAGATATTACAGTTGTTGATGTACATTGGTATGCCACAAGTACCCACCCTTTCAATGGTGTGTACAAGCCAGAGATGGTAGTTGAAAAAAGAATTGGCAGAAAGAGAAAAAGAAAGGGCACAAATATAAATCGTTGCCACACAGATGTCTTGAAATTGGAGGATGTTGACACACTTGTGTATAACTTCAATTTGACAAAGAGAGGAACTCTTCGGTTGCAGACCATAAATATTTTGAAGAAATTGCTACCAGAACAATTCCTGTTGAGATGGGACTCTGCAGAAAGTAGTCGTAGATCTACAAGACTTTTGAACTATGAAATGGTGGGCATGCATGTTGACTCAGATGGAGCACTAGTTGATGAAAGAGAATAATATGGATCATCTTCATCTGCATAGAGCCATTCATCTAAAGTTGTAGGTTCTGATGGTGTGCCAGAACCTATGGTTGATTTTGAAAAACTATCTAAGACACTTTTATGTAATTGATGTTTGCATGGTAACTTGAAATAAAAATTTTGACTTTCATCTCATTTTTCATGAAGTTATGAGGCATTTCTATGTTTGTTGGATTATATGTTTTAATTATGAAGAATTCATCTCTTTAGAATATCGACAACACAACAATGAATTACAAAAATAATCTATGTTATATTCAATGTACCAATGTAGATATTTTGATTATAAGTAAAATAGAAAATAGAAACTAATGTTGAATTTTTAGATTATGCAGTGATATCACCATGATATTATGTATTGTTACCATTTGGTATAAGATACTTTTAAATTTTTTAATAATTATATGCATCATTGAAAGGGGACACTTTGCTTTGAGGCTTGATTTTTAGGTTTTGGTTGAAATTAGATTTAAATTTGTCTTATGCTAAGATTTGAAAAAAGATAAGTTTTTATCCTTAAAAAATAAAATTAATCTTACTTGTTTCTGTTCAATGATAATTTTTCATTTACTTGTTCATTTTTTAAAATTTTTTAAGTCTTATAATTTCTACATAATTTCATTGTTCAAGTATGTTGAAAACTTAAGATTGAAAAACTTAAGATTTACAACTTGTCATTAAGGTTTTTATGCGCTACCAAATTTTATCCTTAATGTTATGGTTGACAATAATTACAATTTTAGGGTTGTTTAGAGTCAAGATATTTTATGTTTAACAACATGGATGAAAATTGTTCGAAATGATAAGCCCTTCATACATGTTTTTGTTTATCTTTAACATCATCTATCAAAAATTTTAGAAATTTACGATTTTAAAAAATGTCCTAATATGTTATCTTTAATTCCATTGTTACAAGTGTCAAAGTATGACACGATTATTTTTTTTATTATTCCAGCATCAACTGATTTTGTTTTGAGGGTGTTTTTTCAATCCTTTTTTAAAGAAACAATTTTTTTTTTAGCATAATTTTATAAAATGTTCAAATTTTACCTTAAAAAAAAACCAAGTGCATTCTGGAATACACACATTTTGTTTTTGGGGTGTTTTTTCATGTTTTTTTGAGTCTTTTTGGGCTAGAGTTCCCGTTTTGAGGTAATAGTTCCCGTTTCATCAGTAACTATGTTTTGAAAACCTCGTCAAGGTAGATGACAAGGATCTGTAGAGATTAGTCCAGCTTTGGCAAGGAAACAAGTTCAGACTGTTGGTGAACTGAAAATTCATTTAAAACGCTTTCATGTAGAATGTCAGGATGCAACTGACAGAAGTGGATGGGGTAATGTGAATGCGTAACCATGTTGGGTTATAATGCTTGAGGTTATTGAAAATCTTCCACATGACCTTATCTATAGAAAAAATCAAAGTTCTCCTTGGATGGAGGTCCTGCTTGAGAGGAATCAGCACGAGTCTTCCATCTCAGAGCTATTCAGGCCCTTGCAAGATCCACTAATTAAAAGGTGGATATACATTATCGAAAGGAAACGTGCTGATGTTGGCTGGGGCACTAGAGAATTTTTAGAGGTTTTGCATGGAGCACTACCAAATATGTCTTTAATTGCATCATATTTCAACTATCTACCAGATGTAAAAATCTACGGTGAAAGGGCCCCTTTAGTTTCAAGCAAGAAAGGTGGTTGCACTGAATATTATGGTTCCTACCTTGAAGCTAAGGGAGATTCTGACATATTATTTCCAATAGAATTTTTGATCTTGGAACGCATTGATCATTACCATGCGGAAGACGGCAGTGAATTGATTAATGATAAAACTCTCAAACCAATCAAGAAATGACGATCAACAATTCTTGATACAGCTGATTTTATGGAAGATTTTGGTATTCCATCCAAGACAAGGACAAAATATGGTTACAATCCTCTTTTGGATGATTTTAACAATACCAAATTTACCTCAGTGTGCCTACATAAAACATAGTCCAAAATAAGTAACCTGTAAAATGATTGAAAAAAGAAGGAATGCCTGAGAAATCAAAGATGTAGCTCGGTGACATACTTTAAGCTGCCCATATTAATGTCTTGAAGTTTTTAGATAAACGACATTACATGGAAGTGACACATATTTCCAATTATTGATTTTTCACTAAGAAAATAGTTTCAAGCTTTATCTAATTGAACAGTTAATTGTATATCAAGCACAAAGGGAAATGGGTCGAAGAAGCCATCTACAAGTGTTGAATGGCATAACAAGCTCAGTAAATGCGGCACCATGGAGGTGCTCAGCAAAACATAGCAGGGCACTTGAGATATCCAAAAGATAGCGTGGGTAATTGTCGTAAAGGCACATCTACGCTTTCGATATGCCATCAAAGATGAAGGGCCATGCACAATGGACGTCTCAGCATAAACAGGGGAAGAATGATGTCAAATAAAAAAAAATATTTGGGCGCTGCATGTTAGAATTGGCAGTAAACATGGAGGTTAGCGTTGCATTGACATGATGAACATTCGCTGAAATAGCATTCGAACACCACAACACAGGCGCATTAAGAGCAATGTATTTGTTCTTCCGTCCAACGAAATGCTGGGAAGGGAAGATGACGGAATGTGCATGCTTACCAACAATAGGTGATGGTTGTGTATCCATGGAGAAGAAGTGGTGACTCTAAGAACCTCACTTCAAAATTCAACCATGAGAATGCATGAGAATTACGAACTTGAATCGTAGAGTCATGGGAGGATTTCGCATGGCCGCGTGGTTCAACCTGTAAATGACTAGATCAAACACATTTTGTCTAAAAATTAATGCAAGAACTGGGCATAGATCTCACCACGTCAATGATTTTGGATGCAAGTAAAATTCTAAGAATGTGGCTATGGAAGAACTGGAAAGTCAAGAGATATGCGCGAATGAGAAATCCATGTCCTGAAGGAGATACTATTTTGCATGGTTCAAAATGGGTCGTAGGAAACACTGTGTGACCTTCTTGCCGAGTTGCATACTTCCACAAGTTGCAAAGTCACAATCCTGAAGCATGAAATACAAAGTGAGACCCAGCCCGAAATGCAACTGCGCGACCTCCTTTCAAGTTGCAGACCTCTACAGGTCACAAAGTCGCAAGCCTGAGACACGGAAAGAAAGTGCGACCTATCAGAGGCTGTGACTATGCGACTTCCATAGGTCGCTATCCTCACCCAGGTCACCAAGTCGCACGCCTCAAAAGGGGCTAGAAACATGGAGATGCGACCTTGCGACTCGCTCAATTCCTAGCCCTCCTCCAAGTCGCAGCCTACCAAAGCTTTGCTGAAGTCGCACACCGCAGTCTTATCCCAACATGTACAACATTTGAATATTCTCTTTGGTTTTGGGAATCATCGCATTTGGAAAGGAATATCAAGCTAGGGCTAACTATACATTTCTATTATATGATGAACATCGTTTGACAGTTCAAATTTTATCCCCATTCCATGAGTAAAAACAATGCTCAAATAAGTTGTTGATACATTTCCTACAAAATGGGACTATGTAGGGGTCCAAGATAGTTGTTAAAAATCCCCTGATTTTATTCTAATGTTCCCTTAAGGAATCTATGTTTTCATGTGCAAGTAATATGAGGAAATTATGATGACGACCAGACAAAGAATTCCTCACTTCCCCAGAAGTTGCACAACCTGGATTCAAGCCAACAAAGAAACCCACGTTATGCATATACTTAGGATCTCGCTCAAAATGAAAACATCACTCTCCCACTTATCGAATCATGAAAATTCCCTTAGCAAGGCAATGGAATCACTGGCAGATAGAAGCTACTGGTTCATGTGGCGAGAGCTAAGGCTGTACTTCATAGAGCAAGTTTCTAACATCTCCAAAAGAGAAATGTAGAAGGGACGAAACTCCAGGTCGCAAGTCGCAGATGGATTCAAGTCGCAAGTCGCAGATTGGTCAAGGTCGCAAGTCACAGATGGAGTAAGGCCGCAAGTCGCGGAGTGACCCCAAGTCGCAAGTCACAAATGGCCCAAGTCGCAAGCCAACCCAACAGTCAGGAAGACCAAGATTCAAGGGTGACTCAAAGGGCATCTCAGCCTATATATATAACTTCGACAAATTAACCAGGGAAGGGGAGCTTGACAATGAAAGCCAGTATGATAGAGGAATTGTTGCTAGAGAGCTAAAGTCACTCAACTCTTGGTATGAAGTAGAGAGAGAGGTAGCAAGGCTAGGGTTTTGTATCATGCATTGAGATGAATAACCCATGTTCCACTATTGGGTTTTGACGAGTTGTAAACATGTATTTGGCATTGCAGCAGCATTAATAATATATTCTCCTTTCTGGCACTAATTCACGTGCTCATTTGTGTCTAGGACTTCATTATGTTGTACGTTTGCTTTTGTGCATGCCATTGGTTGTGAACTTTTTCTCAGTGGTTGAATGTATGTTTGTTTTCAGATTAGTGTTTATTTTTCTATGCCACGGTGGTGATCTATTGTGAACTACTTTGCAGTTAACTTCTGGCATGTTTTCTTTCACGTATGTTTGACTAGTTTTCGGCTCATTGATCCCAGTTATGGCATACCCCCCCTTTTTATTTTACTGCTTAGACTCGCTTATATCTCTGTTTATGGTTCATTAATATTGGGTTGATTTTTCTTCACTGATTGGTCATTTCATCTTCGCCTTTGCTCCATCATCTTCTCATCCGGAAACCAAGAGTGGAAACAACTATGGTGGCAGTCGGGCCCACATACTGGATGGGGCTCCTATCACAAATGGTGTGAGTTATGATTGGGACCTTTCATTGGGGAGACCCCCCTTGTTGTCGATAGTACAATTTTTCCCATCAACACCATCTTAAAGCATGCAAATTGTTTTAATCTTCAATGGCACAGCACTGTCTAGGCATTAAAGAAGTATAATATATACCCCTCTTTCCACTTAATTTCTTCCCCGTTCTCTTCTTACTCATGGATGAGCATTTAATATCCTCTAAAGTGGCATAGAAAATATGATGAAGTGCCCTATATGTCTAACAACTCTCTTCTCTTAGCCTTTTCTGGCAAAAAATGCTTCATTTTACCAATGAGATATTCGTTATGTAGAAATAGGGAATTTTTTACAAGAAAAAATTCCACAAGGTGACACCACAAGAACAAGCACTAGCAAGTGGCAAAAAAATGCCATTAAATTCTACAAGATTATTTCAGATCATCAAAGTAAAAAATATCGCCACATGGTTATGGGATGCTCCTGCTATTAGTTGAAGCAATGAATGTAAGGGACTAGTAATAATAGAGATACTAGGTCAAAGAAATGGATTACAACTAGTCGATGAGAATTATGGGCTAGTCCAATAGAGTTTTATGGTCTAAGTGGTTAATATATAAATGAGTAAAATGAGAGCAAATAATTCTTCCCAAATCCCGCGAGAATAAGATTTATGATTAAACCCTAAGAAATCAGCCGGGAGGAGATGAAGCCTCCTCTAAGAAAACCCGTATCTGGCATTAGTCTAGGGGAACTGGAATTGGGACCTCTGAAAAGTCAACCTTTTTAATGAAAAAATCACTAGAGGACAAAACATAAACTCCAAAGTAAATTCCCCACCATACAATTTTTAAGCAAATCCATGAAATCTGATGAATCAATGAAATTGACTTTGACTTACTGGTAATAATATGGATGTTTGAAATTGAATTTGAATTACATGCCATATTAATTATACAAATATTAGAAATACTTGAATTGCAAATACTTGGTGTTGTTCATAATCCTATAGAAGAAGTCATCTGAGATGAAGTCTCATAGTCTTCCAGTATTTGGTAGATTTAGGAGACCATTGATATTGTTTTGGGTAATTAGAGCTACCATTTGTGCAAGGCATTTTAAATTGCAGATCTGCACACAAAAAATATGACCCGCCATTTCACATAAAGTGGAAACCATGAAAAAACCATTACACATAGAATAATATGATCCTAGCCCTAAATGGGTAAATGGAGAGGCCTAGGAGAGTGTCTTATTTGTATCAGAACTGAACTGTTTGGCATATAATGTAAACTAACCAATGGGTATAAAAAGGCAAGGTAGTTGTTAGCTAGTTAAAATTAAATTGTTGACTCAACTCAAATTTAATTGAATAATGAACCTAATTTTACTTTCTTAAATGATTTAGGAAGAGAAAAATTTTGTAACACTTCTAATGACAATTTTGCTACAAATTTTGTAACACTTCTAATGAAAATTTTGCTTTAGAAAATAAATATGATTGTATTCAAATCATCCAATGTAGATGTGCCTGCCTACACCACCATTCATTATATGCCTGTACAAAAATGTTTTTTTTGGTAGCTTTATTTTACCAAAGATTTTGTAGCTAATACATATAATATAGAAGTAGGACCATTTGTACAAATTGATCAGTTGTAGTGCCTCCATTGACCAGAATTTTCTTTAGTATTGTATTGGATACATAAAATGTTGTCATTAACTTGAAGTCACAAAAGGATTTCCTCCTCATTGTACCCCATCTATTCATTTCACTTATTTGGTTTACCATTTCAGATTCTCAAATTTATAAACTAACTGTAGCAATGTAAAATATTCATTAATAGTTATAAAATCGTTTTTTCAAAGTGATAATGGAGAGGAAACTATGTAGTGATATTTAATTATAGTGACGAGTAGAAAAACACCATTATGTAGACAACATAATGAAATAATAACTGGAATTCATTGTATGATCATTCTTAGGGAACTCTGAGCAAAGATTAGCATAGTTATTGAATTTTTCTCATTTAATCATGGAGCACATTTCAATTAGCTTATTTAGATCATCCCCTCCTTTTAGTAAGAAGGATATTACTAATAATTTCAACCACAAAATCACATCAAAAATACTAAATCAATAAAAGAAGAGATCACATGTATTGGAAGCCACCATCAAGGAAGAATTTAGCCCCCCACCTTTTAGATGGTTTGGAGACTTGTTATCTACTATGTTGGCGCCTAGCATAAATTGGTTCTAGCTTCAATTGGTTCCTTAGAATTGTAAAATTGTATCATAATTTTGGAAATGGTTGTCATGTGATGTTGTGCTATCTAGCCAAAAATCAACAAATCAAGGGTCAACAATTTCAAACCCTGATCATTTTTCTATTGAATCCTCATTTTGAGAAATTGGTCAAAACTATACTCAAATATAGGACAAAGACTATGCTTATTTTTCAAGTGTCTTAGTTAAAAAGTGTGCATCCTTGTTTTCATATGCTCCTTATAGTAACTTACACTTACAGTTGTCCTACATTTTTCTTGGACTAAGTTGCAACAAGAGGGTCCATGGACAATCCTAATATAAAGGTAGGTTGATTCTCCAAGTTTCTGGCATATAACACTCATGCTTTGAACAATTTGAGTACTTCTAGATGAATGAGAGGGAGTCCATCATCTAGGCAGGTCTACTTTTTCTTGAATTTATGTTACTAGAAGATACCAAGTGAAGGATAAACCTGGAATCTAACTTCATTTGAAATTGTCCAACCTTCATTCAAGATGATCCGTTCCAAGTGAAAAAATTCTTAGAATTTAATTAGCATACCCTGCACGGTCCCTAATTATTAGGTTAATGGGACATTTATCCTCGATAAACTTGGATTTACAATTATTTCAATAGCTAGACAATGAAATTTTGCTTCCCTATGACATTTAGGCTATATTCATGTTGTAGAAAATTTGCATCTTCTAGGAAGTTTGACTTCAGAGAGACCTTGTACCCCCCTCTGCAAGTGACCTTTGAATACCTAAATCACTTTTCAGAATAAATTTCTAAATTGCAGAAATTGACTTGAATGAAGCTCTTTCTTGGATCAATAGTTTCCTTGCAGACACAGGCAATACATTTAATTGGACATAACAGTGAAATGTACCAAATTAAATCACCTCATAAGCACAATAGTCAACAGTTGTAATGAGAACATGTATTCAACATTCAACCTAAAGTTCTTAATCAAACTCTTTATTGTAGGTTGAATATGGATGTGACATGGCATTCTCTTTATAGTCGCTTCAAAATAGTACACACACATCATGTCTCCACACTTATATAGATAAATAGAGACTTTTGCTTCTAGGTTGTCTTTCTCGTAGACACCAGAAAAAACATATCTCTTGGAAAACAAAATATGTGTTTCATGTTGTGCTATCTAGAAGAAATCAACAAATCAAGGATCAACAATTTCAAACCCTAGCCATTTTTCTATTTAATCCTCATTTTTTGAAATTGGTCAAAACTATCCTCAAATATAGTACAAAGGCTATGTTTATTTGTCATGTGTCATAGTTTAAAAAGTGTGCATCCTTGTTTTCATATGATTCTTATATAACTTACACTTATATTTTTCCTACAGTTTTCTTAGAGTAAGTTGCATCAGATCACTAACCTACACTTTCTTACATCAAATGAAGAGGGACCATGGGTAGTCCTAATGTAAAGGTAGGTCAATTCTCCATGTTTCTAGCACATAACACTTATGATTTGAAAAATTTGAGTACTTCTAGATGAATAAGTGGGATCCCATCATCTAGGTAGGTCTACTTTTTCTTGAAGTTATGTTACTAGAAGATACCAAGTGAGGGATAAACTTGGAATCTAACTTCATTTGAAATTGTCCAACATTCATTTGGGGTGATCCGTTCCAAGTGAAATTTTTCTTAACATTTAATTAGCATACCCTGCACAATCCCTAACTATTAGGTTAATGGGATATATCTTCCCAAATTTCTCCTCGATAAACTTGGAATACAACTATTTCAATAGCTAGATAGTGCAGTTTTCTTCCCAATGACATTAAGGCTATATTCATGCTCTAGAAAATTTGCATCTTTTGGGAATTTTGACTTCAAAGATACCTTGTATCCCACTCTGCAAGTGGTATTTGAATACCTCAAGAAATTTTCATAATAAATTGCATAAATTGACTTGAATGAAGCCCTTTCTTGGATCAATGGTTTCCTTGAAGACACAGGAAATACATCTAATTGTGCATAACAATGCAATGTACCAAATGAAATCACCTCCCAAACACAATAGTCAACAGTTGTAATGATAACATGTACTCAAAGGTTAGCCTGGATTTCTTAATAAAACTCTGTATTGGACGTTGAATATCGATGTGACATGGAATTCTATTTACATTTGCTTCAAAATAGTACACACACGTCAAGTCTCCAAACTTATAGAGATAAATAGAGACTTTTTCTTCCAGGTTGTGTTCCTCTTAGACACCAGAAAAAAAATATCTCTTGGAAAAAAAAACAATGTACCTAATGAAATCACCTCTCCATCAACATAACCAATAGTGATAGAATGAACATGTAGTCAAAAATATACCTGAAGCATTTAATCAAACTCGTTTTAACCTCAGATGATGAATCTTAGAAGTGAGAATTTCTACACAATGGATTCAAAATATACACATCATGTCTTAAAACCTAAATAGACAGATATATACATATATACTTATGTAATTTTTCCCCAGGTTGTCTATATAGTAAAAAATAAGAGTGTGCCCTAGTGTGAGGAGTAAGCTCACTATAAGTACCCACAAACATAAGCTACAAAGCATCACAAATTATATCGTAATAAGCAAATAATTGCAATTTTCTCATGCATAAGAAGACTGACACATGTAAATTTTGTTATGTTAAACATAAGATTCATCTTGGAAACACCGAACATGGAAATTTTAAAAGGAAACCTAAGCTATAATCATCTAACTGGTGCTTATTGTAATGTAGCTAACATTTTGTTTATCTACAATAAAATAAATATCTAATGACATTAATTTTACTAAAAGTCACTTTAACAGGAGTTTCTAACAATGGGTCGTTGGTCTCTAGACATAGTCCCAACTCTATCACCAGGAACTAAATGAGTTTAATTTCTTCAAGTGTGTATTTCTTGGATAGAATGGTTGTCAAATTAGGAAATGGCCTCCAACAAAATATAGAGAAAACACACATCAAAAGGAAGAGCAGAGCAGGAGGGTTGAGTACTTCCAAAAGGAAACTATTTCAGAAGTGGTGCAAATATTACTGACATGATAGAAGGGCGCCAAACATAAATTGCAAGTGGTAAAAAATTCCCCTTACTATATCTATATTTATATACATAGAATAAAATCCAAATCCCAACCAACTTTAAAGGTGTATTAACTTGATCAAACATAATTATTGGAGGTCAATTGCAACTGTAAAATCTTCAATTTCATGGTAGTACCCCTTTGACATCACAACATCTTATACATTCTCTAAAATGAGATGAAAAATGTGAACCAAAAATAATGCATGTGTCTCTGATGAGGTAAAATAGATTTTAAAAATAAATCTTGAATATAACACCCAGCGGTAAATTAAAATTTTTGTGGGTCAAAACAAACAGAGTCAAATTCAAAATTCCTCAAAACGAGAGAAATATTGACCCTACAAATGAAATTAGTGTGCAAGAAATATTGAAAGGAAAGAAGTGATATCAATGTTATCCATCATTGTTAGAAAATACTTATATATCAAGTGAACCTTAAGGGAATCCTAGCCAAGGGGGGAGTCCCTAAATTAATCCTAAGCTTAATCATTGGTACAGGGGAAGAAATTAACCTAGCTTTAGCTTAATCAAACAACTAACTCACCTAGAAGGTGCTAAAATATTAAGGGAAAGGAAATGTCCCAAAGGTAAGGCCCAATCACAAGTGGTTGCTTGTAATCAATAGAATGTTAAATTCTCAAATGGATAGCATTAGTGTGAGTGTTAGTGGAAGTTGAAATTTAGTTAAGTCAACACATGAAACATGGACATCTATTTCTTAAAATGAAAGCAAATGTTTGAAATATTGCAAAATGATAATTATGATCACCACCCACTAGACTTGTGAATTAGAATTCAAACATAATCTCATTTAACACATGAGGTACCATTTAACAACATGGAATTTGAATTGAAGGTTGTTGAATACTGAAAAGAATATTCAGATTTTGATCAAAATTTTTGGGATTAACAAGTTAAGTGTCAAATGACTAAACAATCAGATATGCTAACTCAAAATATTTGAACCCTTTAGAAATGAAAATAGAACATGCTATATGTATGATCCATAAATGTAAGCTTAGTGGATAAAACATCGAATTCCATTGCTTATACTTGGTGTATCAATGTTGCAGGAATAATTTATCGCATTAAGGAGTTATGTTTTTTGGATTATTTGTCATGGCATTTAAACATATACCATATGCTTGTCACGATGCTCTTTGAATTTGTGAGGAATATTTCAACTTAAAGTATATGTGATGGAGGTGGCTCTTTGGATGCATTTTTGGTCTCTTTACAAAAACTTTTGTCATCACAAGCTATTGTACTTGGCACATGTCAAATATGAAGAAAAAATCATTTCAGTACCTTTGGATCACATTGTATTGTATTGGAACTAGCAGTTATACCATTCCAATTTATTTGAGAGTTTATTATGTAAACTAAAGAGAATCTACCAAACAATTTATGGGTTTTATAATCAAGAAAAACATTTGAGACAAAATGACTTTTCCTATTGAAAAAATATAAAAATTATTAAATGAATATTTTTATTACGCGAATAAATGTATCTTCATTGATACATTCTTATTTTATAAGTATAATTATTTTCAGAAAATCAACATGGAAGAATACATCAAAATAAGAAATCGTAATGAAATTGAACAAAATTTTCAATGGAGAGATTATTCCATTCATATTGAGTACAAGTATTCTCTTAGAGACTTTTTACATTCCATCAAAAAAATATTTTGAAAAAAATAAGAACCCATATGTAAGCCATCATGTTTAACAACTAGAGAGTTAAACATGACAATGAAATCAGATTCTCAGAAAATCACCATGGAAGAATACATCAAAAGAAGAAATCATAATGAAAATGAACAAATTTTTCAATGGATGGATTATTTCGTTCATATTCAGTACAAATATTCTCTTAGAGAATTTACAATCTGTCAAAAGTTTATTTTGAAAAAAAAAGGAATCCATATGTAAGTCGTCGTGTTTAACAACTAGAGAATTCCAACTTTAACTAAACTTACAAAAAATATATGACCACATATGGTGGTTTACAATGCCATTAAAAGAAATGATAGACATGGTATGATTTGTGTCACATTCCTCAAATTTCTAATTTATGGGGATGAATGCAAATTTTGCATATGATGCTCTTCTCTCTCCTTTTACCAATCTACCAAGAGGAAATCATTAATATGTGAGTAAGAAACTATTTTTATAAAATGAACACACATCATAAATAAACTATAAAATTTTCTCACCCTTTTTCAATTGTAAATAAAATAGAAGTCATCCTCGGAGCTTGATTCCTCTTTGAATTCAATATGTCTTCTTACTTCGAAAAAAGTCTAGTTTTCTTCCATGGACAATGTTTTGAAATGTGAAACATCCTTGAAAACATCAATGTATATTAGAGAATAATGGGTGTCATCATTTTTGTCTTTCTCAATTGGCATCCAAATCTAATTTCCATTATCCTTTATTTTCCTAGACCATTAAAATTTAAAAGAAACATAGAGATTTTGCCTTCTTAGTGAATATTTGCATGTTACAATCATGGAATATTTGCATGTTACAATCATGGTTAAAAAAATTGCTAGAAAGTGATATCAAACCTTGTGAAAATAAAGAAAATGGAAAATGAAAATTGTCAAACATTACCTAAAATGAAGTGTCTCTATAATCAACATGCATTTTAATTGCTCGCCATTCACAATATGTAATCTTGTATCTCATCCAATGTAAACTAATTTAGATAATAGCATGTTTCAGGGTTTTTTGAAAACATATGTTTTCTTAGTCATCTAAATCAAGTCCTCTTCCTTGAATACTTCAGCAAAAACAAAAAATGGGAGGTGTATACCAAAATGATCGCATGCACCACCCTTCTCCTGCATACTAGATTGAATCCCAAAGACTAGTTTTGAACATATGAAATCAATTAATGTTGGATTAGAATTTGGTAAACCCATTTATGAAGCATGGGTAACTTGGATTCTTCAATATGTCCAACTCTTCTACCACTTGGAAGAAAATAATCATACTTATAAAACAAAACCCCTTCTTCTCTCAATGATGCGACAGTATTTCCCTCATAGAGTAACTACCCTATTTTTGAATGGAAAACACTTAGAATACTAGTAATACTTTCCACAGAATGTCATTCTTCAAAGTTATAAATACACAAACCTACACATTAAAAATATAAACCACATTAAGCATCCATTTAATCTAGGGAATTCATATTTTAATACTCTAATACAAAATTAGAAGAAGTCTTCAAAGATAATAAAAGGAAGAGCTCTTACGATTTAGTCAAATTTGAGGAAAAATTCGTTGTCAGGAAATAGACTCTAAGAGGATGTCCTTGCGCTCATACACATGAGCTATGAACACCTTTTCCACTTTTTCACCCCTTTGGATCCTCTTAAATGCCTTTTACTACACCTTTCCAATGTGATTTTAAATCATCTAGTCTTCTTCTTTTAACCCAAATTCGATTCCTTGATGGAGACAAAGTAACCCAAGACCCAATAGACACATGAAATGGGATCCAATTACCCTTTTCATCCTTTTCATTCTCAACTATAATAGTTTCCAATTTTCTTGAAGATATATGAGTACCCATCTTGTGTAACCAACTCCAAAAATAGAAGAAAAGAGATATCAACGCCTTAGAAATAAGCCACTTCGAGGGGGAAACCTCCAATACATTACATAAATGAAAAATTCTTTGATGATACAATTTACAAAACCTCCTTTCTATATATAGGAGTCCATGGGGCCATAATGTAATCCTAGTGGGCCACAATGTAATCCTAGCCGACCTAACAAATAATAATTTAAGGGCACAATAATAACAAAATGGGGGTTACAAGGGTACAATAATAACAATAAGGGGGTTACACTAACAACAATAAGGGACTATACTAGTAATATAGGGACCTAACATGCCCCTCTCCTTCAAAAAAGTGTTGTCCTCAACACTTGAGTAGCTCGGGGTGCTTCTGTATAAAATTCTCATCCTCCCATGTAGAATCTTCAGTGGGTAAGTTCTTCCACTTGATGAGATACTCTGAAATTGATCGATTCCGTAGCTATCGAGTTCTTGTTTCCATGACCGCTTTAGGTTCCAATATGATTTTTCCTTCCTCATCAAGTTCTGGAAATATTGTTTGAACTGGAAGATTTTCACCTATAACCTTCTTTAAGCATGAAACATGGAAAACTGGATGTACTCGCGAAGAAGCAGGAAGCTCCAATTTGTATGCCATAGTACCAATCTTTCGCAACACCTTGTAAGGACCATAGTACTTTGGCGATAATTTATTATCCTTCTTAGCTTGCTTGAGGGACATTTGTTTATATGGTTGTAGCCGTAAAAATACCCAATCTCCTATATCAAAACTTCTCTCGCTGCGATGTTGATCTGCCTGTTGTTTCATTTGATTTTGTGCCAAATTCAGGTTATCCTTTAAGAGTTGGAGAACTTCTTGCTGATGCTCGATGTGATCTTCCACTGCTTGAACCTTTGAATTTTCTCTTAAATATGATGTGATGGATGGTGGATGATATCCATAAAGTGCCATAAATGGGTCATTTTTGCTGCAGTATGGAAGGAAGTGTTATACCACCATTCAGCAAGAGGTAACCACTTGACCCATTGTGTTTGTTTATCAGATACAAAACAACGAAGATATCCTTCCAAACATTTATTTACTATCTCAGTTTGACCATCAAATTGAGGATGATAAGATGAGCTATGAGTTAATTGAGTACCCAAACAAGAAAATAACTCCGTCCAAAAATTTCCAGTAAAAATGGGATCTCTGTCGCTCACAATAACCCTTGGGCTTCCATGTAGCTTTTGAATTCTATCCATAAATGTAGTAGAAATTGTACTTTCTTTAAATGGATGAGATAATGCACAAAAGTGTGCATACTTGGTAAGTCTATCAACTACCACCATGATGACACTCTTTCCTTCGGACTTAGGTAAACCTATGATAAAATCCATTGAAATCTCCTCCCAAAGTTGACTTGGAATGGATAAAGGTTGTAGAAGTCCCAGGGTCTTAATTGTCTCAACTTTATTCTGCTGGCAAACCAAACATTCCACCACAAAATTTTGAATATCATTTTTAAGGCCATCCCAAAAAAATTCTTTCTTCACCCTGTGGTAAGTTTTTAAAAATCCTGAGTGTCCTCTTAAAGGAGAAGTGTGCAATTTCAGAAGAATATTTTGTTTTAGTTGGGAATTATTACAAAGATATAAGCAATCTTTGTACCATAAGGAATCATTTTTCCAACTAAATGTATCAGATGTACTAGGATCTTGCTACAACTTTTGAATGAGTGTCCATACATCTTTGTCCTTTTTCCATTCCTCTCTTGCTTCGGTTATCCAATCTGGTTGGATAATAGAAATGGCACAAAGCAATGCTTCCACCTCTTCATTCTTTCTTGAGAGTGCATCTGCAACAACATTAAGCTTTCCTTTTTTGTAGATTATTTCAAAGTCATAACCCAACATCTTTGTGACCCATTTTTGTTGCTCTTCTGAAGATAGTCTTTGTTCCAAAAAGTGTTTAAGACTATCATGATCAGTTTTTACCTTGAAGTGTATTCCCATTAGGTAAGTTCTCCATTTCTTTAGTGCATGCAGTATTGCTAACATTTCCTTCTCATAAATAGGTTTCTATAAATATTTTCCTTTGATTGGACGACTTTCAAAAACAATGGGTCTTCCTTCCTACATTAAAACGACACCAATTACATTTCCTGAGGCATCACATTCCACAATAAAGGTTTTTGTGAAGTCTGGCGTAGCTAAGACTGGTGCTAGGCACATTGCCTCTTTAAGATGTTCAAACGCCTTAGTTGCTTCAGGAATCCATGAAAATGCATCTTTCTTCAATAATGTTGTTAGAGGTACTACTATTCTCCCATAATTCTTAACAAACTTGCAATAATACCCTGTTAACCCGAGAAATCCTCGCAACTGCTTTATGGTTGTGGGGACTTTCCATTCCTTAATGGCTTTAATTTTGTTAGGGTCTACTTTAACACCCTCGTGAGATACAATATGACCCAGATATTCCACCTCTTGTACTCCAAAGAAACATTTCGATGTTTTTGCATATAATTGTTTCTCCTGCAATAGTTTGAGCACCCTGTCAACATGTTCAACATGATCCTTCCAAGACCTGCTATAGATTAGTATATCATCAAACAATACTAGCACAAATTTTCTAAGGAAGGGTTTGAAAATGGAATTCATCAACCCTTGAAATGTAGAAGGTGCATTCGTAATGCCAAAAGGCATGACCAAAAATTCATAATGACCCTCATGAGTTCGAAATGTTGTTTTTGGAAAATCTTAAGTCTTCATTCTAATTTGATGATATCCTGAACGAAGATCCAACTTGGTAAAATAAATTGCTCCATGTAATTCATCCAATAATTCATCAATCACAGGAATGGGAAATTTATCTTTAATGGTGACCTTATTGAGCTCCCTATAATCTGGACACATTCGCCATGATTCATCCTTCTTGTGTACCAATACTACAGGAGCAGAGAAAGAACTTTGACTAGGTTGAATTATACCCACCTCTAACATTTCTGCAATCATACGTTCAATTTTGCTCTTTTGGACGTAAGGATATCTGTAAGGCCTGATGTTTGGAGGAAAAATTCCTGGAATCAAGTGAATAGCATGATCATGATCATGAATAGGTGGGAGTCCTTTGGGAGTTTCAAACACCTTGGAATGATTGTCCAAGACTTGTTGGAGATCTGCAAAAATAGATGATTTTGATATTGGAACTTCTAGTGAGCATAATTGTGCAATGAAACCTCGTTGTTTTTTTTAGAAGCTTTTTCATGACATTAGAGCTTATTATATTTCCCGTCTTCCCCACATTACCCCGTAATTCAACTTCCTTTCCTTCTGAAAAAAAATTCAAGAAAATTTCTTGAAAATTAAAAGCTATCGTCCCCAAAGATTGTAACCATTGTACTCCTAGTACAACATTAGCACCTCCCATAAGAATGGAAAGCATTGGACTAGTCAATACATATTCCCCCATGGTTAGCTTGATATTATGGCATTTTCCAAAGAAATTTATAGTTCCTCCATTTGCAACCATCACTTGACATTCTGGTGCTGGGTATAGGAAACAATTTAATTCCTTGGCCACCTTACAATGAATAAAATTATGGGTACTACCCGAATCAATCAACACTATTACCTTTTTCTTCTTGATATGTCCTTCTATCTTGAGAGTTTGAGGAGTGGTAATTCCTGCCAATGCATTACATGATATGGTCGGACTCATTTCTTCCTCTTCTAGAGTTGGTTCCTGGTGTATATCCTCTTCTTTTGAAGATTCTTGTTCATTTTCTTCTTCCTCTTCACAATCTATGTAAAATAATTTCTTCTCAGCGCACTTATGACCTTTAGTGTATTTTTCATCGCTGTCCTGGGAGAAAGCCATTTTTCTTTTAGGAAATCTAGGTGTAGCAACACTTCCTTCTTTATAGAATTGAGTAAGAAGTAAGTGAAGCCTTTGCCGCCATTATTTGGTGTTCAACTTTTCGCCAACCTGAATGCCTTCTCCAATGAATCAGGTTCCCAAACATGAACTTCATGTTGGATGTTATCCTTTAAAGTGCCTATGAAGAGATCGATCCTATGTTCCTCTGGAATATCAGTTACCCTTATATTCAATTTTTGGAAGTCCTCAATGTGCTGCCCCACTAAACCCTTTTGTTTGAGATTTATCAATTGGCTAAAGAAGGTGTTGCTCTTTGTATCCTCATAATGTGCTATCATTTCCTCCGTAAAAATTGACCAAGTGACAATTTTTTTACGGGAGCAAAGCCATCGATACCATACAAATGTGTTTTGTTAAGTTGCAATGCGTACCTTTTGTGTGTTTTGCATTTTATGGAGATCAAAAGATTGCTCCATCTGTAGTATCCATGTTACAGGATCCTTTCCATCAAAGTTCCTCATATCCATTTTTGGAATATGGTGGTTCTTCCCGCCAACATTAGAGTTTATGAAATCACGATTAACATTTATTTTGTTCTCATCATGAGGTTCTTCTACTATCTTTTCACCATTAGGAAACATTTCTTGTATCAACTTTGTCAAACCTTCTATGTCTTCTTTTAGATCATTCTTCATGTTTTCCATGTTGTCTTTCATGTCATCCATCTTAGCTTCCATGCCATCCATCTTAGCTTCCACGCCAGCTTCCATGCCATCCATCTTAGCTTCCATGCCTTTCTTCAAAACTTCCATTTCATTTTTTGTTGCACTTTGTGAGAGTGAAATTTGTTGCACTTGCTCTTGTAATTTTGATAGATCATGTTGCAATTCTTCATCTTCATGAGTCATAGTAGAGCCTTCTGAAGGCTTAATGGGTGTTGAATTATTTTTACGACGCATATTTTAGAACCCAATACTGATATATATTCTACAATATTCCCTTGGAATCAATTCAAATTGATTCTTCAAACAAGACTTATGCAATTCGAAAAAGAAAAAAAAAACACATACACACCTTTTTCTTGCTTTTGAGGAGCTCGATATTGAAATTGGATTATCTCTGTGATTGTAGCTCTTAAATATTTTAAATTCAGCACTAAAGTAGCCCTATAAATTCTCTTTTGAATGCCATAGGTCTGACCTAATTTGGATTCTCCAAGACAAAGTTATGTCCAATCTCCCACAATGACCTAATTATGGACTGGTTCAGTAGAGCGAACTTGTACGACTTTCCACATGTCACTGTTTCGTCCCTCACCTCTGAAATTGATAGCCAAGAAACTACAGTCTGTTTAATTGCAACCACTTTTTACGACACTCCAATCCGATGCTCAGAGAGAGATTTATTGAAATTTTCCCACGATTACCTCTTTGTGATGAAATTTGGGAGCCTGAAAAAGCACTACATTCCACAGATCATATCTCCAAAAATATTGTGAACCAAGATCTGAAATTGTTTGATGATTTTCCTCAGGATTTCAGCTTAGAACTCTAAAAATTTCAGATTCTTAACCTTCGTAGAAAAAAATTTATAGCGCAAATGCCACGATGACCTGTTTAGGATCCTGAAAAAAGACCTAACTTCCACAAATCATATCTCCAAAAATATTGCGAACCAAGCTCTGAAATTTTTAGAAAATATTCCTTAGGATTTCAATTTCGCACCCTAAAAATTTTAGCTTCTGAAACTTCATAGAAAAAAAGTTATAGCGAAAATGTCACGATGACCTGTTTGGAGTAACGAAACCCTAGAATCCAAAGCTCTGATACCAAATGTTGTGTAACCAACTCCAAAAATAGAAGAAAAGAGATATCAACGCCTTAGAAATATGCCACTTCAAGGGGGCAACCTCCAATACATTACATAAATGAACAATTCTTTTATGATACAATTTACAAAACCTCCTTTCTATATATAGGAGTCCATGTGGCCATAATGTAATCCTAGTGGGCCACAACGTAATCCTAGCCGACCTAACAATAATAATTTAAGGGCACAATAATAACAAAATGGGGGTTACAAGGGTACAATAATAACAATAAGGGGGTTACACTAATAACAATAAGGGACTATACTAGTAATATAGGGACCTAACAACCCATTTCACTTCAACAAACATACAAAGGTAAGTACATATGCCAGCAAATTTTATATCAACTATCAAAATTATGATATGAGGTAGCATGCATGTACCACAGCTGAAAAATAGAAATTATGTTAAGCATATTTCAAGAGATACTTTTAGCATGGTCTATGTGATTAAATGACCTAGAGCTTGAACCTTTGTTGTGTTAAATGCCACTCTCTCACAAACTGGGAGAATGTCATTATTCATGCTAGCATTTGATGAATCATACTTGATTTACAACCCCACATATAAATGTGAAATATGATGAACAATTTCTACTAAAATAAATTATATGTGCAATATGATGATCAATTTTTAATGAAATAAAGTCTCCACGAGGATAAAAATCAATAGATGATCCATGCCACATGTGACAAAGGTTTCTTTAGTTGGGTAATGATTTAACAAATGAAGTACATAATTATGGTTAGAAGGCCATGTAAGCAATTATGTAACACACAGGAGGGGCATTATAGGTAGCCACCTCTTGGTCTCTTTCAATAGAAATAATTAAATTCAACCAAAAATTCCTCACTAAAGCCATTGTGATAACCATGGTACTGGCACACAGTCCAAATTGAAACATGAAGCTTCAGGAATATACACACATATATACAACATGCCATTCCCACTACACACAGTATCTAGGGAACATGTCATGTGACCCAAACATAGTGGTAGTTTTTTGAACATCATAGCAAAATATAACACATTGTACAGAGTCCCGACCTTCCATACACAATTCATTATTAACTTTTTATAATATCAATAATGACCACATTTCAAGTGTACCACAACCATATATCTAGTTTATAAACAGTAGAAGTAACATTGCATTAAAATTAATGTGAAAGGACATTTATCTCAAAAGAGGATAAGCTTCTAGATAGGTCATATATTCAACATCTTAACAATAACAGTAATCACAAGTAAGCCACCACATCATGCATTCAACATTTTAATAATAATAAAAATTAATGTGAGATTGACCAAAGGAAATCACAACTTTCAAGGGAATAGGCATTGGGACAGAGGCATTAATTCACCACCCAACCACAAATGATTTGAAATCAAACTTCTCATGCAACTATCACCCCCTAGCTTGTGAATATTGTCCCTATGACCACACTACTAGATGTGCTAGAGATTCCAGAGGTCTAACCCACGTCCACCATTCTGGCATTAAAGCACTCAAATTCAGGCCAGTCCAGGGACTCCAGAGGTAAGCCACCTCCACCCACCAATGAATGGGGTACTTTATAGGTGAGAGCCTCCACCCTCACACAGTTCAAGGACTCCAAAGGTTTTCCTCCACGATGAATTTTCCATGCATGGCCATGGAAAGGAGGCCAAAAAATTGTTTCAAGAAATGGAAGAGTCTGCCATGAGTCAAAACCATGTTAACTTACTTTATGTTTTGTATGCATGTTTCCATGTAGGTCTTGTAGATGAGGGCCTTTATTATTTCTATTTCATGAGTAACTATTATAAAATCACACCAAAAATGGAGCACTATAGCTACATAGTTGACCTTTTTGGTCGTGTTGGGCACCTATATGAAGCAAAATACTTTATCATCAAAATGACAATAAAACTTGGGTCTATGGTGTGGATACCACTGCTCTCTGCCTACAAGATACATAAGAATATAAATCTAGGTGAACACATAGCATAACAACTTTTTGAGTTGGACCCCAAAAATATTGTGCCCGGATATATTGTTTTCAAACATCGACGCTGCAACTGGTAAATCGAGTGAAATGGAGAGAGTATGAAAACTAATGATAGACAAAGGGGTAAGAAAGATTCCCAGATGCAGTTGGATTGATTTCTCCTTGTAGGAGATAGGTCACACCCACAAATGCAGGAAATCTATGCAGAGTTGGAGATATTGTCTCAGGAAATGAGAGCAACAATGTATGTTGTTGAGTCAATATTTGTGCTAAATGATGTCGAAGATGAGCAGTAAGAAAAAATTATTTGTCACCACAGTGAGAATTTGGCAATTGCCTCTAGGTTATTAAATACATCTTCTAGAATGATTCTTAAAATGATAAAAATGTTCAAATTTTGTGGTGAATTGCCACTCTGCAATGAATTTCATCTCCAAGTTTGTTAAACAAGAAATTACTATGCACGATGTTAGTCCTAATTATAGTTTACGAAATGGATTGTGTTCTTTTAGAGACTTTTGGTGATTTAGACTTAAACCAGACATAGGAAAATGACAAGCTTAAGTATATTGTGAAAATATTTTATCGGTAACTATAACCAAAGGAGGAGTTGAATACAATATTTTCAAAATATACTTAAGTTTGTCCTTTGCCTATTAATATATTTTTCCCTTGTAATATATTGTGAAAATATTTCACAATATATATTCAACTCCTCCTATAACCAAAAACCTCCTTGTTTAGTTGGATAGATCTCGATTAACAAGGATAGGGCGTGAGGATGTCTTGACGGTTCAAGATAGGGGGGAGTTCCTCTTTGTGGTGTGGATTTCATTATGTGTTTCTTAGTAAATCACTCCCTAATTGGAAAAACCAACATGTGGATAGGCATAACTAACATTAGGAAATTCGAAGTACTCTTTGAAATGCTCATATGTGTCATAAACAAGAACATTCAACAGCTTTGTCTTTCGCAAATCAGAATTGGTTATTCTTTGGATGTAGGGAAAAGTTTAGGTCTACATTCACGGTCTTATACGTCTTGCACAACAACTGAATTCAAGTTTTTTTATACTTTTCCAGGATATCTTTCTTACTCATATTTTCAAAGAAATCAACATGCAGGCAGACAGTGATACTGACAAGTTCATGTATAGCAATGGTTGCATATTTTTTGAACTGGGTGTTGAGCCCCAAAGATGTCCTTTCCCTTCACCAAATTTCACTTAATTTCCTTTGTCCCTTATCAATTACAGGCTTAAATGGTCAATAGGATTGATTAAAGTCACTTTAGGAATATATACAATGATTGACTTGCTATATTTTCATGGTTTTGTTGTTGTAGTAATTTTTGACTAGACTCAGCTACAGAATGCAGCTATTATGTAGCCAGTCGCCTATTCCACAGCTATCTTCATGTTCTCATAGGTTACAGGTGTCACTTCAAGGAAAAATTCATATGGTTGAATTCCACAACACTCCCACATCATTTATTTCTCTCTACAAAGTCTGAGAAAGAAGCTACAAGTGGTTATGCACGTGGAAGAGATCAAAGCCAAGAAGCATATTCCTACCAGGACAGGGACTCTACAGATGTCTCCAACAAAGTACGAGGCTTCCATAAGAGTTCTAATTTGATTTTGATTGAAAAATACACTTGTTCCTATTTATTCTCAAGGGTAGTTATGTATTTCTTTTATAAGAATGACTCGGAAGACCGAGAGACAGCTAGCTAGATTGATGTTTTGTTGCTAGATCTCAAAAGACCGTAATACTCTTCTTTTGAAATAATTTTCCTTTAATGAAAGAAGTACCGCTTTATTGCAAGATCTGAGGCAATATTGAGAAGATTTGTATGCTAATCCGGTGGTAGAGGGCCCCTACTGCCCGAGAAGCTCTGTGCACATTGTTTAGATAAGTAACTTTAGCCTTGTTGCATTCCTAGCTTAAGTAATTTTCTGAACTTTGTGTTTTATACTTGCTTGAATTGGATGCTACAACCATTCTTATTCTTATGAATTGTTCCAAACTATCACTAACATTGAATGAGATATAACTATAGTATTTTAGGAATTAGTTGCATTTTTTTGAACTTTATGTTTTTATGCTCATTTACATCACATGTTACAGCCAGTCTTGTTCTATAAATTATTCCAAAATATCACTAACATTGAATGAGACTTAGCTGTGGTGATTTAGAGCTTAGTTGCATTTTTTTTTTACTTTATGTTTTTATGCTCATTTACATCACATGTTACAGCCAGTCTTGTTCTATAAATTATTCCAAAATATCACTAACACTGAATGAGACTTAGCTGTGGTGATTTAGAGCTTAGTTGCATTTTTTTGAACTTTATGTTTTTTTTCTCATTTACATCACATGTTACAGCCAGTCTTGTTCTATAAATTGTTCCAAAATACCACTAACACCGAATGAGACAGAGCTGTAGTATTTCAGTGATTAGTTGCATTTTAGTTTAGTTGTAAAACTCCGGAGGTTAATGGCACTCTAGTTCAATTCTGTTCACTGTATTTCAAAGTTTGAATGATTTCATTCTAGTTCAGTTTTATCCATTGTATTTTTAGTTTTATTAGTCAGTTGTATACATCATCATCATAGGAACAAGAATTGGTAATGTCATTTTGAAGTCTTGACTGTTTTGCAACCTCTCATAATTTCACAAACTGCCTCTTTTCCAAAGCTATTCCAAAAGATTTCTAATTCTTGAATGAGGTTTAACAGTGATATTTTGAGTTTTGGAATGGATTAATTTCGGTGTCATAGGTTAATTTAGAGTAGAATTCTTCACTAGGCTGCAGACTATCTTTTTCCAAATGTGTTCCAACAAATTTCTAGCCATGGATGAGATTTTCTCTGTGATATTGTAGATTGTTGTTTACTTAGAAGAACCTCATTACATTAAACTTATCCTTTTCTCAAATTATTCCAACATATTTCTAATGAATTAATTGGACTAAGTTCATGTTATGAGTTATTGAGTTCATGCTATGAGTTATTTTTCTTGTTAAAGTATTGCATTTTTTGTTCTCAAGTGCCATACATAGTTTAGAATAGGTTTTTCTCTGTTTTAGTGTGACCAACAACTTCTCTTTACCAACACATAGTTATTTTCCTCTTAGAATAAAAACAAAAAATCAAAAACATTGGGAAAACACTAAACACAGCGTAGTGAGAAACAAATACCTAGGCACATATGGTGCACTTCACTTCAACAATTTACTAGCCCTGGTTGACAATTTATGATATCAATTTAGGAACACTAAGTTGAGTAGACACTGGGCCTGCTTTAGAAGTTGTAGGGCCAAATCCATCCAAATTATTGTTGATTAATACTTTCATTCCTTGGCTAAACACTATCTTATTGAGAAATTGTTTTTTCATCACCACATACAAGTTTCGACTTGAAATCCTTCTAGGTAAAGAATCTGGACTAAAAATGAAAGCAATAATTTCATAAGGAATTTTTAAAAGTGTAGGAGAAGGTCGTAGCACACCAACAACCCTACTCAACCATGTGTCCTACATGTTCACTTTAGAAAATAAAAACACATCCCTCCAATAGTTTATGTATTCATTGCAATGAATCTTATGCAAATAAATATTTCTCAAATGTTTCTTTTGAAAGGAAAAGGAATGCATTAAATTAAATTTGAACAATGAACAAAATTCAACATATTATTTTGTAATTGATTAAGCACAATCACCTAAACTCTTTTATTGTGAGCCATGTATATTTGAAAAAAACATGGTCCCCAGCTATTATACTTCTAGATAGTTGTAAGTCTCAACAAGCAACGAAGTTGCATTTTAGGATCTATATCATGTAGGAGGAGATTAAAGCATTCTCTTTAAGACTATAGAGAAAACGAGATTCAGAAGTAGGCCATCTATCACATGTTATCCTTTTAAACTAGCTAACCTCCAAAATAAGTGAAGTTTCAAAAACACCATTGTTAGTAATATACCATTGATGGCAAAAGAGTGATCAGAATTACTATGGGAATGATAGTGTTGGTTATAAATAATGTATTTACATATTTAGCCTCAAAATATAAGATTTAATGTACCCAACACAAGTATCAAATTATTCTTCACCTTGAAATTTAATTTAGCAATCCATGCCCTATCAGAAAATTCACATTAAGATATCAATAGCTAAAACAATTAACTTTAAGGCAAAGCACTCTCGAAATAATATCAACCACATATTTATTAATCGAACAATAAGCAGACTTGCTTAGCTCTATAACTGCTAAGCATGCAATTATTGTCCATATTTTTAGACCAACTCATATAATAATAACGGAAACATTCAAGTCTTGAGAATCTGTTCTATAGGAAGAAAACACAAATCGTTTAACCATAAATCTGTGCTACTTGTATACTTAACCACACTGATAAAAAAATGAACAATGTCTTTGTAAATTACATGGAATAGATATCAATGGGTAACACAATTATCTTAAAGGAAAAGCACTCTCGAAATAATATCAACCACATATTTATTAATCGAACAATAAGCATACTTGGAGCTCTGTAACTACTAAGCATGAGATTATTGTCCATATTTTTAGACCAACCTCATATACTAATAAGAGAAACATTCATGTCTTCAGAATATGTTCTAATGGAAAAAAACAAAAATCGTTGAACAATAAGCAGACTTGCAGCTCTATAACTGCTAAGCATGATATTATTGTCCATATTTTTAGACCAGCCTCATATACTAATAAGAGAAACATTCATGTCTTCAGAATATGTTCTAATGGAAGAAAACACAAATTGTTTAACCATAAATCTGTGCTACTTGTATACTTAACCAAACTAATAACAAAATGAACGATGTCTTTGTAAATTACATGGAATATTTAAAATCGGGGTTTCTCTACGGAAAGGTAACTTTCACCTTGCAGAAAATGAAATTTTTCCTAAATGTTGATCTCTGCACCATACATTGAAAATAAAAAATTATTTTTGTGGCAATAGTGATCAAAATTGCAGACTACAAAAATGGAAAATAATTCTTTGAGAAAGGAAACTAAAAACAAACTTTTGGTCATGATCCCAATTGCAGACTATAAACTGGAAAATAATTTTTTTCCAAAATTATATACATGAGTCTGAAAATAGAATTGTGCTTGGAAATAGTGATGTGAATTGCAAAGCATAAAATATTTTTTCTGAAAATAAAATTTTGCTTGGAAATAGTGATGTGAATTGCAAACCATAAAATTTTTTGCCTGGAAATAGTGATGTGAATTGCAGACCATAAAATGAAAAATATATTTTTGTCAAAATAATATGCATGAGTTTGAAAATAAAATTTTGCGGGGAGTTTGGAAATAACATATGGTTTTATGATGATCCGAAATATTATTAATTCATAATATTTTGTAAAAAAATATTGGTAAATGTTGCTATTTAAAAAGAAAAAATTAGATAAATACCGTTTTATGGTGCTCAGAAATATTATTAATTCATAATATTAAAAAAAATGGTAAATTTTTCTATTTAAAAAAAAAAAAATAAGTAAATATTTTTATTTTTTAAGAAAATAATTGATGAATGTTATTGTTTTTTCTATATATATATATATATATATATTGGTATTTTTTGGGGTATGGTTATTAATGTCAAATGGTCCAACTTTTTTAATTTTTATTTTGTTATTATTTTTTTGGGTTATTTTTTTCGGGCATGGATATTAATGTCAAATGGACCAACATTTTTAATTTATGTTTTTTCACTAATATCAAGATATACATTGCATTAATAATTTTTTAGATATTCTAATTCATATGAGTAAGGTAGGTAAATAATATTAATAAAATATTTCACTGATAACCAAATTGATAATAAAATATTTCACACACCTAAATTAAACAATTTAAAATTATTTAGGGTGTGTACCTCTTTTTAAATTTTAAGGATTTTGATTGGTTTACATAGTATGACATAAAAATTATGTGAAAATTTCATGGGCAGTTTTAGGCTGAAATTTCCTCTAATGTCCTCTTCTTGTGTCTTGGGACACTATTAAACAAACAACTTTACACCTACAGGAATAGGAACCTTCACTAGTTTACTATCCCACATATTAAACCTCCGCAATATTGTCTTGACATACTTCCTCTAGTTTAACCAAAGCTTCCTCTTTGCCCGATCTCGTTTAATTTCCATGCAAAAAATATAGTTTGCAGCACCAAGATCCTTCATGTCGAATTTGGAGGACAATTGGATATTCAAATCCTGGATAATTTCTTTGTCATTTCCAATAAACAACACATCATCCATATACAAGACCAAATAAATAACATGGTCACCAATTAATTTAAAATACACATAGTGATCCGCTTTGCTTCTGATGATGCCAAGTCCCCATATATATGTATCAAATTTTTTATACCACATCCTTGGTGATTTTTTCAATCCATACAGAGACTTTTTTATCATGCATACCAGTTCTTTCTTACCATTCATTGCAAAGCCTTCATGTTGCTTCATGTAGAGCTCCTCTTCCAGATCCTCATGAAGAAATTTTTTCTTCACATCCATCTGTTCTACCTCAAAATAAAATGTAACAACAACAGTTAAAAGTAATCTAATAGAAGCTACCTTGGAAACAGGAGAAAAAATATCACCAAAATCAATTCCTCGCACTTAGGAATAACCTTTTGCTACCAACCGAGATTTTTATTTCTCCACCTTTCCTTCTACATTCGTCTTCTTAAACACCCATTTGATGCCAATGTTTTTCCTTCCAGCCAACAAATCAACAAGATCCCAAGCATCATTTTTTTCTAAAGATTCCATTACATCAGCCATGACCTATTTCCAGAGTTTTCCATCCTCTGAATCTACTAACTCCCTGACAGTTATGGGATCATCATCAGTAACAGATAAAGAAAAATTTGAACAGAAAGCATATGGACTATACCATTCTCGTTGTCTTCTTTCTCGAATTGATCTTCTCAAAGCTGGAGTTTGTGGCTCTTCCTCTTCTAAATATTGTTTTGTTGTAGAGTCTAATTCTTCCTCCTCTAGCTCAAAATCTATCTTCTGAGGTTCCTTTGGTAGGACTCCATGTTTAATAACATCTTTCACCTCTCTAAACACCAAATCTCGGTTTTACACAATCTTCCTTTTTTCTAACTTCCAAAGCTTATAATCTTTTAAACCATCCTTATACCCAATAAATATGCACCTTTCATATTTACTATCCAATTTGGTTCTTTTTTCCTTTGAAACATGTACATATGCATCACATCCAAATACCCTCAATGTGAAAGAGAGTATTTCTTACCAGTCCATACCTCATGTGGAGTCTTATCCTCCAACGTTGATGAAGGTGATCTATTAACTAGGTAACATACAATCTCCACCGCCTATGCACAAAATTCTTCTCATGACTCGACACCACTTAGCATGCTTCTTTCCTTTTCCATCAACATCTCGTTCATTCTTTTTGCAACTCCATTTTGCTGAGGTGTATAAGGATTAGTATTTTATTGTGCTATAACTCATATTACAAAACTCTTCAAATTCCTTCTTGCATAACTCTCCACCATTATCTGTCCTCAACACCTTTATCTTCTTCTATGTCTGGTTTTCCACGAGAGCCTTAAATTATTTAAATCTTTCAAAGACTTCATATTTCTTCCTAAGGAAATATATCCATGTATTCCTTGAGAATTCATCTAGTACATAGACTTACCTAGTGATGGAACCAACATAGGTGCAAACACATCATTGTGCAAAAGCTCTAATATCCTTTTCGCCCTCTTAGCACTAGAGGGGAAACTCACCTGATTTTTCTTCCCATATACACAATGTTTACAGAAATTGAAATCCAGAGAGAAATTAGACATACTTTCTATCATACCATTAATATGTAGCATTCGAAGGCCTTTCTCTCCAATATGTCTAAGCCTTTGATGCCATAACATGGTATTTTCTCCAGAGACCATTAGATTTTTTTTCTCTACTTTCAGGAACCACAAATTGTTGCACCCATCCATAACAGTGATACCCAGAATATTGTACAGAGTTCCAATCCGAACTCCCCACATCAATACCAGTGCTCCACGAACAATCTGTTAGGGTCCTATAAATATAGGATTCATAATTTTGAAATGACTTTTAATAGTCTTGTAAAATATGTACATACCTTGCTTTCTGCAATTTGTTTTCCCATATTTAGAAAAAATAAAAAAATAAAAAAATAAAAAAGAGGGTAAAAAGTCCTAAAAGAAAGATAAAAGGACTTAAAAAATATAGACCCCAAAAGAAAAAAGATGAAAATAAAACATGAAAGTGTGCAAGTCCAAATGCCACTACTTTTTACTTTTTGCAAATGATTAGGGCAGAGTGTTAATAAATGCCATAATCCATGATGAGTTAAATTTTTTAAACTTGACTTGTCATGTTTTCAATTTCCATGTTTTATATAGTGAATAAAGTTTTGTCAAACAATTTAATCCTGACAAATCATTAGATAGGTAGAGAATAATGAGGAGCTCATCAGTTTAATCTGAGCCCTAGGATGAAATAAGGTAGAATTAGATAGTTTATGTTTTCAAAAGAATAAATGTTTCAAGGTTGCAAGCATAAATGCACCTACTAAAAGGAAGAAAAAATGTTAGAGTAATATTGGGTAGGTAGAAAGAAGTGGGAAAATCATGTAATATTCATCACCGAGAAAAAATTACTAATTTCCCTTCCCTTGTAAAGTATTCATTATTCTATACGAAAAGTCCAAAAGGCTCAGAGCATTTCTCTGACTTTTGTTGGGACCAGACCTAAGGCTCGATGACTGGATAGTGGAAAATGTTGAGTTCTTATGATAAAATCCCCGTTTACCATTATTTATCCCTCATTCATACATTTGATTATTTTCATAAGTGAAGTCTCTTTCTTACTTAATAAAACCTAAAATCCCATTTAATTGACTTCCTTATTTCATAAAGCATACCAAAACCCTCAAAAAACACTCTGTCCTAAGTAAAATAGTGAAATCATGAAATGACAAGCTTTGCTTTATTTATTCACTTTACTTGGTCATTCAGTGTATTTTTTTGTATTCCATTTCCCCTTGTCATATTAACTTTTGACTTATGCTATTAATTCCCTAAAAATACCTTATCATATCTATATAATTCCCTTTATCTAAAATACCCCCTAAAACCCACTATTATAAATATTTTGGACCAAAGATATTATCCACATGTTAAAATGAAAAGCCAAATAATGCGCCCTTTGGTCAAAAACTAACCTTAATGAAATATCTCGCCCCTATGGTTATTAAACCCTTCAACAGGTTTAAAACTATATAATAAAATAAAAATTGCGCCCATACATATGTTTAAAACTAAACATACTTCCTCGCACATCACATTTTTATCCTAAGTTTTAAACCAATTTTTTTTTTTTTTTATAATGTTCAAAAGGAAAAATCCCCATGCCTTTGCAACCACACATATCAAGCCTTCCCCACAATACTAACTCTTCCCCTCATAAACTTTTAACCCAAAATTTGCTTAAGACTTAGGTTTGTTTCAAATAAACTTTAACTCGCCATTATCCGTATCCGCCATCCTATATAAAGCCTCACGCTTTGTATTATTTAACCTCCATTATATTATTTTAACCATATACCCCCGTCCATATGCATAAAACCATTTATATATATAAAAACTTTACCCATAGTTATATTTTATAAAAGTTTTAAACTTCAAAACACCTGCTTAACATTGGCCCGATCCCACCATTTCCTTTTGGCCGCACCTTCCCAGTTAATCCTCACCCTTCGCTCTCGATCATGAGATCTAACAGTCTCATATCGATGTCGCCCGCAAAAATAAATCGTTTGCCCAACCTTCAATTGGACGCAAAATGGGTTTTTTTACCATTCTGCCCTCTGTGACGTGGCGTTTTCCCATTCGATCGCATCCATTTCAATTGAAACCGCTTACTGCCTGAATTGAAAGTGAAAACCACTGTCGGGTTTCACATTTTAAACTTAAACTGCTCCCAGCCATGATTTGACCTGCAATAAATGATAAACTAAACGAAATAAAAATAAGCTTAAAACCTTTGAAACACGCATATTATTTCATTATCGCGCAGTGTATCCATCAGTTCGCTTTACTCTCGACTGTGTAAGAACCTTTTTCCCCGATTGTCGACTTATGCCCAGAAGGACCCGAATTTCAATACAAATTCACCATTGAAGAGCTGATAAAGAATTATTCATTGCACCAGTATACCAACAGACTTCAGATTCAACCACGATCCTTTCAAAACCTTTTTCAAGCAACCAAATATCTTCATCTTAAGGTTTTTTCCGACAATTTATTTTAATTAAACTAGGCCCTTGATTAAGAGTTTTGACTGGCTTAAAATTGCCTAAAAGCCCCAAAAATAGGCCAAACCCTGGCCAATTTTTTCCAGGAAGTTCTGTATTGCAAAAATCACTCCTTGAAGCCAATTTCCTCAAGTTTTAAAGCCCCTGAAGACCAAATTTAAAGACAGAAAAGGGTTTGAAGCCTAATTTTACCTTAAAAACTCCTTTTTCAATCAAGATCCATTCAGGAAACCCTCGTTTCCTGTCTTATTCCAATTTACATTATCTAAGAAGCCTAACTAAGCAAAAAATACCAACAGAGACTATATTTTGCTTAAAAATTACCCAATTCATCCTCTGAAAAAGAAAAATAACTTCTGAAAACAATTTAATCTTACAGAAGTATCCCAGAATGACTAAAAAGTAGAGCACAACTAAACCTGGAGGATCTAAACCAACTAAGCCTGGGGGATCCAAACCCCCTTTGAATCTGAAGGATCTAAAGCTGTTAAATCTACTCCAGTCCTTACTGCTAAATCCACTATGTCAGTGAATCCCCTCTAGCCACCTGTAGTTGTTGTAGAAAGCCTCCCATTGACTGGTATTGACTATAAAATTGTTGATCCTATTGTAGAATTCAACCTCTTGGACATACATAATTGGTGTTGTGATAAATACCTGGACAAGGATGAAATTCCTATCTGGGAGACTCATTTGCCCAAATATATAGTTCCATTGACCCACCCTGGCCAAGATCTTATCAAATTATGTCAAAAATATTATGAACCAGATCAAAGGGCCATAGTCAATTCTGATAAAGAAATCCTTTTTACCATCACAGCAGAGTCAATAAATCAAATGCTTCAATTACAATTTGATCCTCAATCAGCCCCCCTGACTATAAAATCTTTGACCCAGTTGTACTTAGGTCTAGAATTTCCTAAGAAGTTCATGATATTTCAAAACTTTATGCCTTCTCATGTTGACATTCCTAAGATAAATCCTCTTTATTCCACTACTAAATTCCCTGAAGGTTCTAGACATATTATCTCTATGCTATCTTTTATACTTGGATACTTTACAGATGGATTCACTGATGAGTCTATTCTAAGCTTTCTATCCACCTTGTCCCTAGGCCAGCCTCCTTCAATCATCTTTGATTTTGTTGGTTTCATAGCCAACAATATACATTATCAGCTGACCAAATTACCCACTAAAGGGGTTTTTAGATACTCATCCTATCTGTTTCACTTATTCTTATTCTTTCAAGCTGATAGGTTTCCTATTGCATTGAAAAAGATGGACCTGGAGGGTAAGCCTTTATCCATTATCTTCTAAACTTCCTTGCTCAGGAAAGAGGGTAGTGATATCACCTACACAGATTTTTCAAACTTCTTTCTACATCCAGCAATGAACATTTTGACTAAAGCAGAGCAGCCCAGAGTTAGTGAAGAAATGAAAAGAATCCTGCAACTTTCAGAATAGAATAAAGTGGGAGATTAGTATCTATATGAAAAGCATACAGAATTAAGAATTTTTGGATCCAACTTATTCCCTTATAAGTTGCCTAGATATATGAACATGAGAATTTTTGCACTGGAGTATTTGAAACAAATTCTCAATTTTGATTCTATTAACTTCATGGCTGCTAGAAAAAAGACTCAATTTAAGTTAAAGAATCAGGTTGGTCCCTTTATCATAAACAACAGAGATGTAGAAAAGGATATCACAAAGAGATTAGCAGAGTTTAAATTTCAATAAATTTTTCCATGGAACTATGATCCTCAAGGGATCTTGAGTAGTCTAAGGGTAAAATGAAAATTGACTCCCTTCATACATGAGCTTAAGCCTGAGATTGAGAAGCTTTCCAATCAAGCAGAATGGGTGAAAAATACACTAACAGATACAGCTAGTACAACAGAGACAATAGGTAAAATGAATACAGCACAAGCTCTTGAAGTTGTAAAGCAGCCAGAAATATCAGCAAAAAGAGGCAGAGAAGAAGGAGCATACACAACAGAAACAACTACAGAAACTAAATTCAAACTGATTTATAATAAAAGGCTTAAATTCAGTTCAATTAAGAAAGAAAAGGTAATTGA
>JAXQQM020077987.1:0-140933 GCA_034641835.2 Pinus albicaulis | reverse complement strand
GTAGTTCTTTGAAATGAACACCATGATGCTATTAAGGCTCTTAGTATCTATAGGCGAGCTGGTAAACATGTATAGTTGGAAATCTACTTTTCCAAAAGTGTTGTAATTGATGTCTTCAGTTTCAAATCCTATCAAAATGGTGCATATAATTGCACTTTTTTGTTTTTTAAGGATGATTGTGATCCAACATTACCTTTTTCCAAAAAAAAATTCTTTAGTGGCATTCCCTCTTAACATGTTTGAAGTTTTTATCATTATTTACTTCCCCTCATGATGCATATACATACTTTCCTATTAATTTCCAAATTTTTAGTTTACGGAAACAATTTTTGTGGCAGTGTTTCTAGTGGATTCATTAATTCATTAGATGGTGTGATGTCTCATTGAGTCATTACATAGTAGGAGAAGAGGAGTAAATTGCAACATGTTGACTTGCAAGTTCCCTAGTAGGACAAATGACAAGGACAATAATAGGTGGTATTTTATGATCTTAGAGGACTGGTGACTTGAATATCACCTCAATAGAAAGAAACAATAATGCTACTGTCATTGTCTTCATTTTTGTTTTTCAATTGAGCCATCTGCTTTGCATTTTTCCTTGAAGACCCATTTAACCATTTTCACTTTTTTCCTTTAGGAATATCCTCAAGTTCTAGTGTTTCATTTCTCTGTATGGAATCACATTCCGCCTCTGTTACTTTGTCCCATTTTTCTTTCCATGTGCATTGAATCACATTCTACCAGAATTGTGGTGAATTTTTGATCAAAACCATATATAACTATTGTAAACAAGACTACTGCAATCTTCTTTATTTCTTGCTTCCTTTATTGCTTTCAAGTATTTCCTGTAGCTTTGAGCCATCTAATGTTCACAAATTATTTTTTAGAATATTCTTGGGCATTGATGATGTTCTCACTACTAGCATTCCAGAATCTTCTTGGGCTTTGACGATGTCCTCACTATTAACATTCCATAATTTTCTTGGGCTTTGGTGATGTCCTTAGTACTAGCTTTGTCATCATTATTTTCATCACAAATTATTTTGTCATGAGCTAAGTGTCGTCTTATGTGATTCTTTAGCTTATGGACACCTACATCTTATGTTTCTCATGTTCATGGGTTCATATTCTCTCCTCTTTGTGTTTATGCTTTTTTATTTATTTATGGTTTTTTGGTTGTTTACATTCAATCCTTTTTTATCTCTTGTAATATAAACATTGTATCATAGTAGGTTTGAACTTGCCTCTTTGGATTATCTCATTTCTTTAAGGGTTTTCTAAATTGTTTCCTCAGGTTTCACTCATCTTCAATGGCACACTGCAATGCTGATCCAGAAGTGGTTAAAAATCATCTTTTATAAGGTTTATTCCTTTTAGAGCTTCTAAGTAACGCTGATTTTTTACTATTTTGATCAAGGGAATTTCTTACCGATGGAATTTTTCGGGTTAATTAGTCGATCTGTTAGACTAATGGCCAATGGAATTTCCCCAAGGGTTGCAGGACTAGGGTTCTTATATCATCTTCATTTCAGAGTTTCAAACCCTTCTTTCATGCACAACTTCTTAGGTGTATTCAAGGGATCTCTTAACCCATTTTATCTTTAAATTTATACTTTTCCCTAATCAAAGTGGCTGGTTATTCTTGGGTAGATTTTATTTAGGATCCTACAAACACACATTTATATGCACATATTTTACTGCACTATGCATGTTGGGCTCTACCCATTCCAGGATATGATGATTTGGCTCATTCATCATTGGAGGCTTTCCTTATTTTTTAGGAATTTTTTGTTTTATAGTGGATGCCATGGTTGATGATGTGAGGCATATGTAGAAAAATTTAACTAGTTGGAAACCTTCACAGTTTTAAGTTTTTTCTCAAATATATTTCTGACAATACCAAACTAGAAGGTATGATATACTTGAAGTAAACAAAAGGCTCTAAAATATTACTGTTACACAACCTATTAGCTTTGTAACCTATCCTATTTTATATGCTCAAACAACACTACATTGTGTTGAGCATTGTTAAGCTTTCCACTGACTGATAGGAACCTATTTTTGTAATATATGGGTCTTATTCCGTTTTTTCTTGCAAGATAATGTGTTATTAACTTATATATATATATATATATATATGACATTCCAAAATCGTTCATTCCAAACGTGTTTGATTGTGATCGTACAAAAGAAATGTTTTTAGGACCAAAGTAAATCGATCGTATAGTGCCCTGAAGAAATTGTTAATTTTTTTTAAGGATTGAAAAAGGGTCATATAGATCTGTTTGTATGTTGTATAGGGGTTGAATAAATGATCCATAAGTGACAAGTCTATGTCAGTCATGGAAAAACCAGAGTGGCTAAAATAAGGGTCAAACGCTTCTGCCAATAGGAAAAGAAAACTGTGCGAAGAAGGGGTGGCCGAAATTTCGATTGGTTGAAAAGGATCTACTAGTATCACCTCGATGAAGCATGTAGTTTTGAGTGTATTTTTCCAGGAGAGGTGGGAAGGTATGGTCAACAGTTGTTGGTGTAAGAACTGTGGCATGCATGCAAGTCTACACTTGACAAAAAAAATACCATAAGAAGCATAAGGTACCAAATCACTAAGAAGGAAGCAACACGGGCTAGACTAGTCAACACCACTCAACTATTGAGAAATCACGAGGGAAAAGACACAGAAATGACCGATAGAAGGGCAATTTTCAGAATAGTTTGTGGATGGAGGAGTGCTATCAGAGCTAGCTAGACCTGTGTCAGTGCAGGTTTAGTAGCCACCACACGTGGTTGAGTATCCTAGTTGAAGCCGCAATGATGGGCCTTCAGACACAATCTGACCGAGAATTGGAGCAACCGTAGTTGACAAGTAGGGAATCACATAGATTGTAGTCATAGGTAAGTAAGTGGGATTTCAGGTCGAGTGTAGTAGCCTGCATCAAAATTCCCATGCCTACATCCAAAATAGTATAGCCTTCAAAATGGTGCATGCTCTCAAATATAGTTGTTTAATAAGCATACATCCTCACATGTCACATTTGGGAAAAGAGTTGTAGGGAATCTCCACAATTCCCTCGCTTCCCATGTCTTTCCTTGTAACAAATCACTAACATTAGTGCATATCCTTTACTAAATAGAAGATATTTAATGTCTTCAACATCTCATAATTGTAATGAATAATTTCCTCAAGATGTTGATTAACAATGAACTTTTCCTCATGAGAAGGTGTCTTATCTTGAGGAGAAATTTTCTCATCAACCGAACATTTTGAGGTAATTTATAAAGAGGATGATAGCATAAATTTAAGAGAGATAGTTAAAGATGACTTCATATTTCCCCAGTTCTGTAGGGGAGGTGGGTAATGAGGCGTTGACAGATCAAGTATAAAAGGAAGAATTACAAACAATTTTGCATTGTTTCCAAAAGTATAAGAACCCTCAGTCACTTCGCAGGACAATAGAATTCTTCTAGCAGTTCTATGACTTCCTTAAAACAAACCAAGAATTGCTGAAAAATTAAAATACACAAGCAGGATCTGGGAGCTTTCAATTCAACATTTCAATATTTCATCCCAAAAATTAGGCAAGAATGAGATGATTTCAAACCCATATCACTATGTAATTGCATCTAGAAAATCATTGCAAAAATTATTGCATGTAGGGTCAAAATCCACTAAGTTGATTCCATGTCATTAGAACAATTTTTCATCCTTCCTAGGAAACAAATCCATTACGGAATAGGAGTAGCCCAAGAAGTAATTTATAACATCAAACCAAAAAATTACAAGCAATTTTAGTGAGCTTGTCTTTCCAAGGCATATGATAGAGAAAACTAGCTTTATTTAGGGCTACTACGGTTCAATGTGCAATTGGTTAATCAGATAATGTACTATATTTCCTCAATATCTTTGCAATTCTAATTAATGGCGCATCCTATTCTTTTATCATGCCTACAAGAGACCAAGGATAGGTATGCCTAATGGCTCCTCTGCTATTTTTTACTGTAGAGTAGGTGGTCTCAACAGAGTTATAACAGAGTCAAAAAGAGCTACAATCTTGCCAACTATACAAATAGGAATTACCCTAAACTTGACATATTTACACTTTGTTGATTAAGTTTTTTTTTTGTATGATAGGACCAAGGAAGATGAAATTATGCTGAAGGACCCCACCCTTGAGGAACTAAAATTCCTACCTTAAAAAATACTAGGTCAAGTACTCTATAGAGATCACTTCCAGTGCATACTTTCTTCCCATTTACAGCTGTAATGATATCTCCCAAGACAGGCCGGCCATAAGCATCTCATTTTTTTGTTTTCAGTCCATCTTTTCTAGCTGGTCCATCTACAGGACCATCAAGCACCAGAACTCTAGTGACACTCAGTTGCTCAACAGACTCATCTAGTGCAAATTTAGTACCCAAAATGGGTCAAATAATTTTCCGAAAATTTACTAACTAATCAACAATGACACTTACAGATCTACTAGAATTCAAAATCCCACACCAGGTGATGCTCTTAATGGAGAGTACATAGAAGTGTTTATGCCAATCAAATTTCCTGAACTATCAAGAAGAGGACCTCCAATGGTCCTTTACCATTTGTCTAAATCAAATTGTGTATTGGATGGCCAGTTGTAGCTGAACTTATCTACCTAGGAATTCCACTAATGATAATAGTCATCAAGGTGTGATCCAAAGCAAATGGATTCCCAATTTCATACACTTTTTGTCCTACAAAAATATTTTAAGAAATTTCAACTGCCATGGGTATCAATTCATCTTTTGGCGCATTAATCCATAGCACTACAACATCGTTATCTTGATCATGTCCAACTACCTCTGTGTCATGTGTTGACTGAACACCAATAATTACTCTAAAATATAACAAGAAATTCCTGTCTTGATATGCTTTAGAAATATCTAAAATTGTCTATAATAGTGTTCACTTACCACTTGTAGATTTCTTGAATCAGTTTGGAAAGGGTCTCATTAGTAAGATCCAAGATAAGCAGGTGGGAGAACTTTAATTCTGACTGTAAGTTTATTTGAAAATAACACATGAAAATTCACCAAAATGCATGTCTAGACTCTATATAAGTTATAACTACTCATCTGAGTAGCATGCCTAAAAAATGCTTATGCAATTTGAGATATTGCATTAAAAATCTTATTGCCAACATCATCTCTACTTTAAGTAGATATTGTTGGATGAAAGATATTTTTTCTAGCATTGATGCTAAAGTAATAGGGTTGGTTCCTCCAACTAACATAGAAGGAATTTTGGCACTACGAAGTTTGGTTACTACTTGGGATATTTACAAAGTTTTGTTGCAAGGACATGAAAGCCATCATCTGGTTGAACACTTTTGTACTATCCTTGATTGTAAGCTATATATCCTACAAACCATCTAATATGGTTAGCCTCATTTTAGGTAAGTATGGGCTTCCTTGACCCTCTATAACGATGTTTAAAATTTGGGGATTGTTGTAGTTCCTGGTGTTTCGGGAAATAATACCCTAAAGGTCTTGGGTTGGAAACCTTCATAGATCAGGGGCATGCCATTCAACAAGGACTCACTGAACCAAATTTTATACTGAAAACTAGATACTACTGGTTTCAGAACTTACCCAAAAGTTCCTCGGTTGATGTAGATCCCACGGGGTGCAAACGCCCTGCAACACTTTGTGCTCTGAAACTTGTAAATCCACAAAGAACGAACACAAACACCTAGTTGTACAACATATATAGTTCCTAGATGTTAGTTAAAATCATGCATAATATCATAAAAACAATATTATATGTTAAATTAATGATTATTACACATGTATAAAGCATCATAAACACATAATCATTGGGAACAAGATGGATATTCTTATTATGAATGACATGTACAGTAATCAAAATGTGGAGAGATCACCTGAATCTTGCCAAGGCCTTTGAGCATACCATCCTCTGGATTCATCCAGCCCTAGCCTCGCAAGAATTCTTCCAAGATGTGTGCACAATAGATTTCATAAAGGGTGATGAACATCTTTAAGGAAACAAGGGTTTCTTGAATATACATGGGAAGTGCAGGAGGCACGGGAATATCAAACTTGAATAGGGCTCCAGCAGAGTATAATATCTATATTTTTCTCTCTCCCTTAGGCCATTCTTTTGAGGGGCTCTTATACTCTCTCAAATTAGTTTCTGTAGTTAACAACAGTTAGGCCACAGGCCGGGGTGGTTAATTTACTGGAATAACCATCAAACCCACCCCAAAAATAGGGAAAATATATATTTTTAATAATTAAAAAATTATGTGAAAATATCTATGAATGGACTTGCGTGCATACGCGAAAAAATCTGGGCAGAGTCACATATGGGCTTTAAGATACTATTTTTTGTGAAAATATTCAAGTCTGAGGGGAAAGGGTGCCCAAGGCCAAAGTGTAATTCATCAAGTACATGAAGGTGATAAATGATGCTATAACAGATGCCCCCTAATATATGAGGTTAGAAAGGGTACATGATGGCTTAAATGTATTATGTGCATAGAAAGAACCTTACAAGGACTACAGAGGACTTCACCATATTTCAGCCTGCCAAAAATACAGTGAGAGAGATCAAAGAGATAACTCATGTATGAGGCGGGCATACCCATGCTCAATGAAAGAACAACATGTCTGCATATGAATTACAGAGCGGATCCAAAATGTATACAAGTATAGCTGAAAATGTAAAGTACATAGTGAATCATCTGATCATTGCCCAGAAGTACAAGTCAAAATCAAGTCCAAGTATCACATATAGAATACTAATCAATGATGCTCTAATAGATGTATAATCACAAAAGTCACAACTGAATCTCCAAGTACCAAATCATAAGTGGTGGAACAAATGGTACAACACATAACTCGGGATTCAACATATAGGATGTTGTTGTAGTGAAACTGCAACATATAAGGGTGGATGGTGTCACTGGCAGAAAACTGATGAAGCTGTCTAAGTGAACCGAATCATGCTGATGCAAACCCGAGGTCTTCACTGAACACAATGTCACAATTCTACACAATGGGAATAAATGAGTTGAAGTCGACCATGTGAGAAATCATTTGATTACCGGTCATTGATGTATACCATTAACAAATGCGAGACAACCCACCAATATTGATAATGAGTGTCAAGGTGCCCTAGTACAATCCGGAAAGTACGAATAAATGAGTTGAGGTCGAACACTAGAAAGAATCTATCAATGAGGAGGCAATGATGTATCCTCACTGTCGATAGCGAAGAGTCTGCCACTGATGACTGCAAACCCTAAGGTACTGACAAAAGGACTCTAGACCTTATTCCCAGAGCAATGAGTCAGAGTCGATGTGAAAATATCTACTGGAAGGAAGGCACTAAGGCATCCCACATCAGTCCAGCATGAGTGTAACCTGCAGGCCAAGATTTGGAAGGAATCAGACGAAGTAGAGTGAAGTAACCAACCCAAAGTACATTTTTAGCATGCACAAGATGAAGCAAGCACATGTCAGAAACCCTCTAAACCAACCAATAATGAAATCTGACAAAGAGGTGAGATATCCACCGATAGGGTCAAATGGAAATCAAGGTATTGCACGAATACCAGGTGTGATAATGTAAGCTGACATCGAACACAAGGGAAAACACTCAGTTAAAGACCCATGATGATGATCAAATGCTGAGCACAAGGTCACCTATAAATGATGTAAATAGGGCCAGAGTCTAGGTTTGCTCTCAGAGCAATATGTCATAGTCGATAAGAGGCAAACCCGCCAGCAAGAAGTTAATGGAGACCTTCTCAAACTAGCATGAGCACAGGACCAAATAGTTGATTTGATAGAACAAGATAATGACAAGATCAGGAAGGCCCACTGAAAAATGAGTCAAGAGACACTACAAAAAGGCCGACTGAAAAATGAGTCAAGAGACACTGCAAAAAGGCCAACTCAGGTTAACTTCCCTTGAACAAAAACACTACTCATGTTGACTATGGCAGCAACTGATAACTTTGTATAATTTTTTCATGTAGGAGGCATGAAAAAACCCTCCATATGATTGGAAGAGATAACCAACTAGGGGAGAACTAACTCATGAAACAAGGTTATGGCTTCTCCTAAGTCAAAAGTAAAAACATCCCAAATGAAGGAAAGACATAGTTTTCTATGCTTTGTTCAAGGGAAACAAAATTGACACCGTAGATGCCATCAAAATATAAACTAATATCTTGTTCCTGCTCTTTTTCATATATTTAATTTTTTGTCTTTTTCATATTTCAAAGCCTGAAAAAGAATAAAATAATTCTATAGTACAATGGATAGAACGAGTATCATGAAATAGATGCACTAGTTCCTGGGATAGGAACAATCCTATGCTCAATGCAAGGTGACGAAAACTGGTAAGTGATACTTAAAGGAATTTTCCATCCATGGGTAATAAGGTGTTAAGCAGTGGTAGCTAAGTGATTGCATGGTTAACTTATATAGAAATTCATGGTCAAAATATGGCTTAAACATTGAGTCCAAATGAAGAGGACTGAAGGCCAAGATAAACAGGTAGTCAATATGAAATGCAGTAATACAACTCGACAACATAGGGGAGCCTCTAGGGTAATGGACAGAAATATAATAGCGAATAAGAAGAAGAATGAAGCTTCAACACATATGTCATGTCGGGACTAAAGAGGACTCTCGAGCCTACATAAATTGCAGCATGGGCGACAAATGCTTGTGAGAAACTAACTAGGAAGCCCATGTAAAGGAAGGCTCTACCACGAAGTCATGACTAAAAAATCAGTGAGTGAAATGGGTTAATTACTCATCACATGATGGGATTGACCCTATGGAAAGTGATCAGAATGGATGCTAGTATGCAGAATGCAACGAAAAATGGGTTCCCTAACCAATATGCCGGTTCAAAATCATATACCTGCCGTGACAGGTCAGCGGTCATGGATCAAAATTAAAACCAAACAAAATCTCAAACTCAGCAAAATGTTCCTGAAAAAAATACCTTACCCAACACTTACAAGAAAAATGGTTATACAGCCTCAAAATGATTTAAAAAAATAAGCACAAAGGCATGTTGCAAAAATTTTCCAAAATATGGGTATAAATACACCATTTACCTCATATTTGGGTCATTTTCACATTGCAGAAGTGGATAAGGGGCTTTTGGATCAAACATTTCCTTTCTCAAAACTAGAGCAACTAGCCATAAAATTGCGCCGAATCAGCCAGGTAAGCTCTAAATTCATCATTGTCATCAATTTCGTTCCATTTTAAGACAAAAATTTAGAAATTCTACCATAGGAAAGATTTGTTTTGATGAAACCCTCTACGCATATGTGGGTTTGTGTGGATGAACCTATGTATGATACGCGACTGTGTGTAAACGAAGCTGCGTATGCGCAGACCAAGAATTTAAAAATTGAACCTAATGAATTATTTAATGAATTTTCTCAATATTTCTATTAGCTGGAGGGAGCGTGAACATAGTGCCATCGACAATGAAGTGATGGAAGATCAAAATTCTCTCGATATCCTTCGAAATTATGGATTGCTCAAGTTCTTTAAAATTCCAAATATGAAAAGTAATGTTTGGTTGCTCCAAATGTCGGTAGATCATTGGGATCCAGAAGAATACTGCTTCATGATAGATCAAATGCCAATACACATAGAGGTGGAAGACATATATTTCATTACTGGACTCTCTCAGAGAGGAGATCCAGTAGATTTGCACGGAAATCCTTTGGGAGGGCTTACTGTGGAATATTATGTCTAGGTCTATTGCTTAGAGGAGTCTCAAAAAATTGGTACACAGATACCAATTAAGGATGCGAAAGAAATATATATGAAAATACTCCTTTACACCATTGGCAGAGTAGTAGGATCTGCTTCTCTACATCAGAATTTGAGAACATAAATGAGTATTGCAGTAGAATGTTTGATCCACCTTTTTGATTGGTGCGTAGCATTTCTAAGCAACATGAAAAGACAGTTGACTTCAATCCGGAAGGAAAAAATTAAACATTTTGGGTATGGAACTATTTTGATGACATTCTTCTTCGAGAGGATTCCAGGGCTTTGGCCTAAAGTCATCTCAACCATCAGCAGCCCTAGAGATCCAAGAATAGCCTGGTGGGTTGATTTGATGAAGAGATTGGGGGGGAGTGAAGTTACCCGAACCACTTGGGATGACGAGTTCTTCCAATGGTGGGAGGAACAAGTCATCACTGTGGAAGATTATCCATATGCTGGGATGGATTTTCGTGGTGATCCAGATCTATTCCTTCCACCCAGTGCTGCATGGGGCGCAATCGATGAGATTGCATTTTTTTATTTTTGATTATATGATTTATTTATTTATTTTTTCAAGATATGATGATGAAAAAATGATTTTGATTGAACTCAAATGACTTACAAGATTACTGATGATCATGATATAGATATGGGAGTAGTCAGACCTGAGGGATACCTAAGGCACAAGCGCCACAGAGGTGAGGCGGATGCTGAAGACCCTGGTAGGACACTCCATGTTGTCCAGAGGAACTTGGAGAGTTTGAATCGCCAAGTGCTTATGTCTGCGGTAGAGAACCTACCAGAGGCTATCCAAAGACAGGTAGTTGGAGTACCATAAGACTGGGTGCGGTTATTCTTCCATGCAGCGACTGCTATTATGTTCTATAGGAACACGAATGTTGGGAAAGGACCACAGGATTAGATTTATATATTTTATTGGATGACTAATATATTTTTGATACTAAACATGATTAGGCATTAGCCCTAATTTTATAGGACAGATGGGTCCAGATTTTGTATAATTTTGAACACTCTGATTATATATATATATAGTGGTTTGTATGATGTGATGACTCAAATGTATGAAAAATGAATGATGTATTTGATTTATTTATTAAAGTATTGAATGATGGATATGCCAATCAATTTCTTAATTAGCCAATAATTCTTCCATCCAATTGTTAGCTCGAGGAATGTGAATGAATGTTATAAATTGAAATGATCTTTGTAACAAATGTGCCCTAAAAAATAATCGGTGCAAAGAAGGGTCTCGAACCTGATATGTGTTGTTCAACTATGAAACCACTAGCTAGGAGTTCAAGAAAACTGTAGTATCCAAAAATGGGAATGCAGCAGTGCATAACCACAATACTGGAATAGCAGGGTGAAATTATGTCATAAAGTGTGTTGATCAAAAAATTTCCATCAAATTAATGAAACAACAACAAAACGAGCTCTTCTACATCCTCCCAAGTGGGGAAAATGCAGCAATTTGACCCTAAAAATGTTATTTCCAGATATTTGTGTTTTAACAAGAAGAAATAATGCTTGGTTCCCTTAGAATATAGATTTTTTCCCTCACATACAAAAGAGGAATAGAAACAAATCTCTTTTTATAAGTTAAACAACCCTCCCGCGCTCAAATCATCTTAAAAATGGCCAAATCCCATGACTTAAGCTATGCAGAATTTACTGAAGGAAATGATAGCATTATGTTCTGGAGGTTTCTGCAACAATAGGATATAAAATCATATATCTAGAAATTTATTGAACAATATGCTAAGAAAGTAAAGATTTGGCCTCCTTAGTACATTATAAAGATAACCCGACAAGGGTTTCTTGAAATCTTGAGTACAAAAAGAGAAAATATGAATATTCAGCTCTAATATCACACAGTATTACTACAACATTACATAAATATAGATGAATAATACAATATAGGTATTAGAATCCCTTCCTTTAGCTTTCCGAGAGAAGGGTTGGCCCTTTCCCTAGGATACTAGCTCAAAAACAAGGGCTTAAACCTTGTTGCTACAGCTCTATGAAAAATGACACAATTCCTGCAAGGGATTGCACTATAGGAGATGAGGAATAGTTTGGCCAACTACCAGGATGTGAAATGAGCCCAGAAATCTTCCTAGATGATCTCTCAAGAGAAAGAAGGCTCCCTCTACTAAGAAACAGACTTGGAAGTGGTGTTATCAAACCTCCACTGCAACACCCTGCAACACAACACTATTATCTGCAGAAATAACGTTGTAGCTGAATATTGTTGCTTTGCCTCAAGCTTGGATGTGGACCAATGCAGTACAAAACTCTCCCAAGAGGCCTCTCAAGGGAAGAGGTGGGATTCCCACTCGGGAACACTCGGTGCTAAACAACACTGCAACCTCGCTAAACAACAAGAGGAAGCCAAGTCTAAACAGACCAATATCAAAATAATAATCTCATATCTTGAATAAAAAAGGCTCCCATCCTCTCCATATATATCAAGTTAACCTCTTCTCATTGGGTCCCATCCATATTTTCCACTAAGCTCATGCAAGTTGTCCTCCACTTAAACTACGTTGTTCATCAAGGAGATTCACTGTATCTATACAACACTGTTGACTTGGTCAAAGTTGACTGAATCAATATGATCCAAACCCTGTTCACACCCAAAGGTGCTCAATCCAGCTTCTTATTCTTCCTCCTTTCACATCAAGAGTGTTATTATTCCTTCTAAAGAGTTTAATGGGCCTCCCTACCCATTTATTCACTTACCTAGTGATAAAACCAACTATAATATTCCATTTAGATGAAGGCTAAATTTTTGGAATATTACAGTCCTCCCCTCCAAAATGTTGCTTGTCCTTAAGAAACTATATAAGGAGATAAAAATTCCTCCCCTCCTCTTATGGCCTCCTCATCAATATTTCCCACCACTTCTCAAAACAATCTGCAATAAATATGTCCTCCAATACTCCCTCCCAATCATGCAAAACCAAATGGCTCGCATCATGAAAAGGTGGAAGGTGCAAGTGGAAACCTTCTTGCTGTCCAATGGCCTCCTCAAGATAGGAGTTATGAAAAGCATAGGGGATCTCATAACCAATGAGAAACTCCCAAACCCATGCTATCATCCAAATGAAATGAGTCATTCTAGGTAGCTCATCAAAAGAATCCTCAACCCCCGATGTATGCACTGTGTTGGGGTTGCATGGAGAGATTATATTTTTCCATTCAAGTGGTTTCTCTCTCCATTTATGGTAAGTATAGGGCTATTTCTGATCTTGGGCTGAAATTTCATGGCCTCTAAGAATGGCCCAAGTTACCCCACAAAGCAAATTCGCCATGAAATGCTTCCTCCAAGAACGCAAGTTCTTCAAATGGCTCCTCCCATGTGAAGACAAGAAGTGTGGTGTGGCAATCATTTCCCATTGTTTCTCCTGAAACATACAACATGTAAAATAGGGAGAATAATAATCCCAATGGGCATATCCAACTCATCTAGCACTCTCCAAAAAAAGCTCTCCATCAACATAAGAATATCAGCAATACATGGAAGCAAAAACCAATGAAAACAAGCTGCCATATGACAACCGGAGAGTGGATCATAGTTCCACACATGGAACCAATGCAATACATCCTTTTCCTGCATCAAAAATAATAATAACAAGTTCTCTCCTAGCCACTTGTTTGGTACCACAAGCATTCTATAATATAGAAACATGAAAGTACAAAGTGGTGTCAATGGTGCACACCAAAAATCATGTAGCTTCCCCCACAAACCACTAATAAGATAGCCAATCTCAATGCTGAAAATGGCTTCGAGTACATCATCATAAAATATTCAAGAAGGGATAATCCTCCTTGGTACAACATGCTTCTCATATAAGGTAAATAAGTACAAAACATAATGTGGAATTATACCTTCTCCACCATGTACTTGGGACCTTGAGCTGAAATGGCTCAACCGGAAATTCTCCCTCACCTCCAAAGAGCAAGGAAGTGGTTGCGACATCCTCTATATCACTATTCGAGCTATGCATATCTCCATATGCTGAAATATATCATGCTGGATGCCCTCCCAAATGAACTCCTCTGCCAAGGAAAGATATGAATCAAAGTGCATGGAAAGGAAGTCCTCATATGCTGCATGTAGTAGCTTCTCCTTGAGCTCAAAAGCTCTAGTCAAGAAGACCCTACCATAAGAATAGATGACCACATCATCTACCATATATCTATCATCTCCATCTGGGTCATCAAGAATTATGCAAGCACCAAGATCCTTGGAGTACTCTACCAAGAGTTGAGACCTCCAATATGGATCAATCCTCCCAAGAGATAGTGCTGGTGATCTGTAATGTGAAGCTCTCCACATGTTGTTGTCTTTTCCTTTGTCATCCCTAATGCCAAATTCATCCTCCAAATTGCTTCCATGCCCATCATGCAGCTGATCATGCTCAAAAATAAGCAGTGATCTTTGGAAGTTGGCCTTCCATGAGAAGCTCCCATCCAAAAATAATCTCCCAATCTTGGCCAATGTAAGCATGAGTGGCCTCCATCTCCAATGTGGAAAGTTCCTTCTCAGAAATGCCTCTGTTTCTCAAGTCACTTGGGAAGTAGCTCCATTATTTGTAGAGGGTGTCCTGCCTCATGCCCAGCAAAATGGTAGGTATGTGCTTGGTAGTGGGTGATGCTAAAAATGGAAGGATGTCCCCCTCCTCCTTGAGTCTATCCCAAACTCTCTGTGCTGTACTAGACTCCTCCAAAGTCTTCACCTCTCCGGAATCGAAGAGGGGTGAACCAAGTAAATAATATTATATACCAACTCCTGGATTTGGGTAGGCACCTCTGGATGGAGATAACACTCACTTAGTGAAGAAATAAGTAATAAAAATGAGCTGTGCATATGGTTGGGGAAAAATTTTCATACTGATCACAGTCACAGGTGGTGCCTCTTCTTTGCTGACTCTTTTAAATAATAGATAGGGGTGTGTGTTCCTCATCAAATAATCTTGGCTTCCTCCTACATATAACCTAGCTGGGTAATATCTAGTCATGTTTGCTTGGGTGCTTGTGATTTGTCTTCCATATGTGAGATCTTGGGGAATATCTTGCAATGACACAAGAATTCCTTCTGTTGGAGTATGTGCTCCTCCTTCCTCTCCATGAGGGACTATATATGCTCTAGATGTGACAGTGTTTTAGCCCCCATCCTTCTCTCCCTCTTCAATATGAATGGGAGTCACCTTCTTAATAAGAGGATACTCTTTTGTAAAAGGAACCTACATGCCCTGTTTTCCAAAGGTATGAGACAGAGACCTTGCCTCTATCAAGGTGTTATGCAAGCTGTGAGCTTTTCCAACAGTTATTTGAAGTGGATGTGAGTTTATAGGCTCTTCCAACCCATGCAAAAGTTTTGTTTGTCTTGGTTTGTTTTGCTCTACCAAGAGTGTTTTATAATGTCTTCCATCAAACCTATCCACTAATCTCTTCATGAAATTTGCATAAGAAGAAATATTGGAATTTTTCAATGAAAATGACTCGAAAATCCACCAAGCATAGGCCTTACCTTCAAAGTGCAGTGTTGCAACTCTGATGGCTTCATCTTCAGAAACCTGGTGCTGCTACAAATAAGTGTGTAGCTCCTCCACCCAAGCTCTGGCTGAACATGTTGGTGATCCATCAAAAGTAGATAGAGAAAATATATCCATGTCATGTTGTCTGCTCCTCTCCACCTTGATCTTGCAAAACTCCTGAAAAGTGATATGATCTCTAAACCTTTCAGTTTGAGATTCATAATCCTGAAGAAAATCAATAAGAGTTTCCCTCTTAGGCATTCCTCCTTCTTCCATCTCTCTGATGATAGATCTATAAATTTGACTACGCTGTGCATAATAGGGTGTAGATGCATGCTCACACCCATCATGTGCAAATCTAGATCTGGCTCTAGATTCAAATTTCTCTGGAGATTCCATCTCCCCTCTCATCTTCTTAAGATCTTCTTTGATGCTCTGCATAGATTTTGGAAGAAGCCTTGAGAGCCTCTCCTCCTTCTTTCCTCCACATAATGGATTCTTCTCTTTTCTATACATCTTCTCTTCTCCTTCTTCTCTTGAAAGCATAATGACTGAGATCCACATGTTGAGCCAAAATTATGCTTTGATACCACTGTAGTATCCCAAAATGGGAATGCAGTAGTGCATAAGCACAATAATAGAATAGTAGGGTGAAATTAAGTCATAAAATGTGTTGAGAAACACATTTTCACCAAATGAATGAAACAAAAACAAAAGGAGCTCTTCTACATCCTCCCAAGTGGGGAAAATGCAGAAATTTGACCCTAAAAACATTATTTCTAGAGATTTACGTTTTAAAAAGAAGAAATAACTCTTGGTTCCATTAGAATATATATTTTTTCCCTCACATACAAAAGAGGAACATAAACCAATCTCTTTTGATAAGTTAAACAGACCTCCCGGCCTCAAATCAACTTAAAAAGGCCAAATCCCATAACTTAAGCTATGCAAAATTTACTGAAGAAAATGATAGTGTTATTTTATAGGGGTTTCTATAATAATAGGATAGAAAATAATAGATCTATAACTTTATTAAAAAATATGCTAAGAAAGTAAAGTTCTGGCCTCCTTAACACATTATAAAAATAACTCGGCAAGGGTTTCTTGAAAGCTTGAGTACAAAAAGAGCAGATCTGAATATTCAGCTCTGAGATAACATAGTCTTACTACAAAATTATATAAATATAGCTGAATAATATAATAGAGGGATGATAATCCCTTCCTCTAGATTTTCGGGAGAAGGGTTGGCCCTTTCCCTAGGATACTAGCTCAAAAACAAGGGCTTAAACCCTGCTGCTGTAGCTCTATGAAAAATGATGCAGTTCCTACAAGGGACTGTGCTATAGGATATGAGGAATAGTTTGGCCAACTAACAAGATGTGAAATGAGCCCAGAAATCTTCCTAGTTGATCTCTCAAGAGAAGGAAGGCTCCCTTTACTGAGAAACAAACTCGGGAGTGGTGTTATCAAACCTCCACTGCAACACCCTGCAACACAACACTATTATCTGCAGAAATAACATTGTAGTTGTCCTCAAGAAACTATATAAGGAGAGAAAAATTCCTCCCCTCCTCCTCTTATGGCCTCCTCATCAATAGTTCCCACTACTTCTCAAAACAATCTGCAATAAATATGTCCTCCAGTACTCCCTCCCAATCATGCAAAACCAAATGGCTCACATCATAAAAAGGTGGAAGGTGTAAGTGGAAACCTTCTTGCTATCCAATGGCCTCCTCAAGATAGGAGTTATGACAAGCATAGGGGATCTCATAACCAATGAGAAACTCCCAAACCCATGCTATCATCCAAATGGGCCTCCCTACCCATTTATTCACTTACCTATTTATGAGTGTTTTTATTCCTTCTAAAGAGGTTAATGGGCCTCCCTACCCATTTATTAACCTACATAGTGATAAAACCAACTATAATATTCCATTTAGATGAAGGCTAAATTTTTGGAATATTACAACTACTAACGAATCAACACCCAAGGATATTGCTTCCAAGAGTAGATAAACCACTGTAGTGTATTTTGCTACGTTGTTTGAAGCAGAACTAATGCAGATACCTATTGAAACGAACAACTGAGAGAATGGATAATGAATTAGCCAAGCCACGGAAGCCAAGTTTCGGGTATGTCTACTAGCATCATCGGCGAAACCAAAATGACTCATGACATTCAACACAACTTGCCAAAGAAGATCAAATGCATCATAATCACACCAAAAATTGAAAACTTAGGTATGTACAAAAACAAAAATATATACAAAAATAAAGATGCTAGGCCAAAGCCTAGGCATAATACTTTTTCAAATAGAGCCCATTTCTAGGCTCTGGAAACTCATTTCCATCAAAATCAGTCAAGGCATAAGCTCCTTTCTTGAGGACCTTTTTAATGATGAAGGGGCCATACCACATAGATTTGAATTTTCCAGCTCCCAGGGCATCCTTCTCTTGGGCATAAACTAAGACAAGGTCTCCTTCAGAGAAAACCATAGGTTTGAATGCTTTATCTCACTGAACCTTTACTCGTTTCTTATGAGCCTCATTCATCATGGTGACATCCTGATGCTGCTCATTGAGATGTTCCAGATGAAGGAGACGATCTTCACAACTGGAAGTGTAGGAAGAAGTTCTACAACTAACTTAAGAGAATAAATTTCACATTCAATGGGAAATATATATTCCAACCCATAAGCCAGTTGAAATGGAGTAAAACCAGTTGCAGTTTTGACCAAAATCCGGTATGCCCAAAGCGTAGGATAACGTAATGTGCCAATTGGATCGAGATTTATCAATTGTCCATTGAAGAATGGTCTTCAAGGATTTGTTTATAGCTTCAACTTGTCCATGGGCTTGAGGATAATATGGAGATGAGTGCTCCTGTCGGAAACCTAATTTCAAAACCAATTCAGCCATCATGCTGTTTTGAAAGTGACTTCCATAATCAGTGACAATATCTTTGGGAATAACAAAGTGAGAAATGACCTAATTGAAGAGGAATATAGTTGATGTCTCACCATCATTCCCAAAAGTAGGCATAGCCTTGACCCACTTTGTGAAGTAGTCTACGGCTACAATAATATACTTGTGACCCTTAGCCCAAGGCGGGTTACAAGTAGTATAATCAATACCCCACTTTGTAAAGGGGCCGACAGTGATGACAGGAACGAGCGGATTTGGATGAGCGCGCATCTTTCGAGTATAAACCTGACACGAATGACACCTTTTGACCGATTCCATACAATATTTGAAAATTGAAGGCCAAAAGTATCCTGCATGCAAGATATTTTGGGTTGTAGAAAACCTAGATAAATGACCACCACAAGCTCTATTGTGGCAATAATTCAGCACAACCTCAGCCTCTTCGAGAATTAAGCATCGTCTAAGTATTGAATCAACCTCGCGGCGATATAAAGTGTCACCAATAAGTAAATTTTAACTAGGTGACATAACTTACGATGCACATATTTCGAAAAAGTCGAGGGAAACTTCACAGTCTGGAGATATACTATGAGATCCCCATACCAAGGATCCTATGAAGAAATGAGAAAAATATGTTCATCTAGGAAGGATTCATCATAAACCATCTCTTATCCACAGAGAAACTTAGAAATTAATTCTGCAAAAACCAATGATTTCTTGGACTTGGCAGACATGAACTCAAGATCAAATTCTTGCAAAATCACAATCCATCGATTGTATTTTCCCCCAATCACTTGCCTACTAAGAACAAACTGAAATGGATTGACTGCTACCAAAACATAGGTTTTTCGAAGAAGAATGTAATGTCTGAGCCGCTGCACAACATGGACAGCTACTAAAGCAAGCTTCTCTATCAGAGAGTACAGGAGCTCAGGTCCTACCAAGCCTTGACTGAGGTAGTATATAACATGCTCTAAAAGAGAATCGTCCTCCTGAACCAGAACCATACCAATGGCAGATTCTGCTGCCGCAAGATACAAGAGGAAATCCCTTCTATAATCAGGTGGACTCAGTATAGGAGCACATGTCAATTATTTTTTCAAAGCATCGAATGAGCATTGACCAAAGTCATCCCAAAACAATGGAACTCCTTTATTTAATAATATCATAAATCCTTTCTTAATCTCAGCATAATTTACGATAAATCTCTGTATAAAATTAGCTTTTCCTTGTAGACTTTGAATTTGACTAATAGAAGACGAGGGATGCAACTGAAGTATTGCCTCAACCTTTAAAGGATCTACCCAAATCCCTTCCGTAGACACAATAAATCCCAACAACCGACCGGATGTGATTGCGAAAACACACTTGTTCGGATTCAACCTGATTTTTTAATACCGACATCATTCAAATACTTGACGGAGGTGAGAAGGATAATCAATTCTCTTGTGATAACGAGCAGCTAAATCATCCAAGTATTCCTCAATAATATGTTTGATTTCATGGAAGGCATAAGACATAGCCCGCTGAAAAAGTAGCTCTAGCATTTTTAAGGCCAAAAGGAATTTTCTTGTAAGAAAAGGTACCCTAGGGACAAATAAATGCAGTCTTATGCTGATCTTCAGGATGGATAGTAATTTGATTATATCCAGAGAAACCGTCCATGAAGGTGAAAATCTCATTTTCCGCACACTCATCGATAATCTGATCTATAAACGGTGTGGGGTAGTTATCTTTAGGACATGCCTTATTTAGGTCCCTGAAATCGATGCAGACTTGAATTTTTCCTTGTTTCTTGTCTACAGGAACTAGATTTGAAACCCACTCTGTCAAAGGAACAAGAAAAATGAATCTCGCCTTAAGCAACTTATCCATCTTAGCTTTGATAGATGTTACCTTCCTAGGGTTGACTGGACAAAGCTTTTTCCTGATAGGCTTAGCATTTCCGTACACCTTGATCTCATGTTGGACAATAGATGTATCTATACCACACATTTCCTCATAATACCAAGCAAACACATCCCTAAACTCTTGAAAGAGATTAGTGTAAATTTGAATCTCTTCAGGGGAACATTCAGCTTCGATGAAAATATTCTCTATAATGTTGGGATCTCTGGAAATGTTTAACGAGATATTAGGAGAAATCACAGCCATGTTCCCTTTAGCAAAAACCTGTGTTGGTGCTAAAGGTTTTAGGACCGAGTGAACAGGACCAGAAGACTGAGGACTAGGAAAACTTGATTCAACTTCACTCAAATCTGGTAGAAAGTAAGATTGATGATGAAAATCATCCCACGGTTTCTCTACACCAATCATAGCTTCCAGGGTGGCCTCTTCAGATAGAAGAGTGGTATCAAGGCAATCCTGCACCAAAGATGAACTAAGATTCCAAGCCAGGGCCACATCTCCATAGATTTACTCCAGTGAAAGAGAAACTGGAATGGACTCTGCAGAGTCAAAAATAGAGCTATAAGCAATCTCAACTGCAGACATTGGAAATTCCATTCCACCCACTTGACCTTCTGCTAATGTGGAGGTAGGAGAAGGTAAGGTCCAAGGGTCTGAAAAATAATGAGTTCTGAAAAACTCTCTTCGAATAGGAGCCCTAGAGGATGAAATCACATTGATATGAACTGAAGGAGGTGGAAGATCAAAAGTACCCATAAAAGAAGAATACATTCCAACCCCTAAATTCTCAACAGGTGTTTTGGTATCTTTCACCAAAGGAATGGTTGAGTCATAAGATGCATTTTGATCTATAGGAGAACATTCCAGTTGGTCAATTGTGACAATTCTCCCTTCGTGATGGAAAAAAACAATACAAAATAATGATGATGCAATAGCATCCATCTCATAGATCTATTTTTTCCCCAACATAATGTTACAGTCCAAGCTTGCATCGACTATCTCAAATTTGATATTAACAGTTTTGCCCCCAACACAGATGGGCAAAGCTAGAAAAATACCATGTGGCCTGTGAGAATGACCATCAAATGCAGTCAGAAGAGTGGCTGAAGGAATAGCTGTGGGAGATCCAATACCCTTCCAACATGCAAGGGACATTAAACATGTGGAATCACCTTCATCAATGACTGTTCGAAAGATATTGAATTTTCGATAACTCGATCTGATATGGAAATCCATATGATGAGGGAGTGTATTTTTAAAATTGGACATATCAAATGTAATAATTAGAGAATTTTTTGGATCTATAGCTCCAATAACAGTGAGCAAAGAACTTCGCTGAGTAGGACAAGACTGGAGCACCTCTAATGCATACATGGCACAAGGACTCTGAGCTAGATCTTCTACAATGGAGTATTTCTGGGCAGCCTTGGCATTTGGATTAATTATCATACGTTTTGAAGATGCCTTCGGCATCCGAGGTATAGGCTCAATAGTAGGCCTCGTAATAGGAAGTGGCTAAGCACTATAAAGAGTACCCTTAGCTTTTGAAGACTCAGCTTCACCATAATCATGACATCTCGTAGCAATATCTGTGTGAGCACTCATCATGTATATGTTTGATGTATTTTCCCCTTCCTGGCTGCCCCCAAAGGGAGCCCCAGTATTTTGATTTATGCCAGCAATTAATTGTTGTGCATGGGGAAAAGGGTTTGTCAGCACAGCCTAGGAACTAAAAGAACCCTGTTGAGCTAAGAAGTGTTGTGCATCCTGAATTTTAGGGAAAAGGTGCGTAAGATGGTCTCCAATGCACAACTTGCATGGAAACTTCACTTTCCTTTTATTATCCTTTTGACCCTCTCTAACATGATCATTGGTTTTGTTTGCATTCCCCTTCCCATCCTTGTCTTTCTTCTTGTTATTCCATCCTTTCTTCTTCCCATTGGATTGTTGATTTCCTTTGGGGTTGGAAGTCTGGACAACATTAATTTCCAAGGACAGGGAAGAAGTTGACACTAAAGGCGCAACCTGACTAGAAGAAGCAGATTGTATAAAAAACTGTTGCAATTGACTAAGCAGGTTAGCTGCACCACTATCGATCGAACCAATAAGCCCATCACCATGAGGACCAGGTTTAGTTTTGGATAAGTCCAGTTTGGAGTGAGGAGCATCCGAAATGTTTTTATTAAGGACTCCCAACTAAGAATAAATTAGTTCTAATTGTTGACCCCTGAAAATAGCCTACTCTTCAGAAAATACCCCTGAACGTGATATGTCTTTAGAAATATCTGGCTGCAAAGGCTTCAAAAACCATTCTAGAAGGAATTCATTCGGAATATGGGCTTTAATGAGCCTCTTCCTTCTTTTCCATTCCTGAATATGATCATAAATGTGAGTTGCCTTATCCTGCTGAAAATTGGTCAGGAGTTCAGTCCCGATGTCATAACGGATAGGTAACTGAAAGTGGTTTAAGAAAATGGTAGAAAAATCTCCAAACGTGGAAAAAATGCCCCCAGTTAACTCAATATACCACTTGGCTACATTTCCAGTTAAGGTACATTGAAATAACCTCAACCTAATCGAATCACCAATTACAAAGTTTGATGAACACCATAAATGGAATGTGGTGATATGATCTGCCAGATCCTCTCCATTCTTCCCTTCAAATTTTAGAATGTCTGAGGGGAGTTTGGTTGGGACCAGAGGCCATCCTGGACCATACCGAATTGGATTGTTATTCAATTTTGACAAATATAGCAAGTTTAACGTTTCCAGAAATGGTAAGCGAGGAGGAGCCTAGGAATTCCATCCTCCATAGGAAGGATTCCCAACATTTTGAAAAGAATACCCTGGATTTGTTGAGGCACCAGGTTGCCAAATATTGTTTGTAGAGAAGGCTGGGCCATAAAAAAATCCTTGCAACCCAACATTCGAAGAAGGAACACCCCCCCCCCCCCACCCAACATAGAGTTACAATACAAAGGACCATTCCTTCCAACCAACGTATTGAATGAAGAAGAAACCCCTTGGTAAGGGTTCCAAGCATTTTCAAATATAGAAAAAGCCTGAGAATTACTCGATGAAGGGAAAGGAACATTCCCTTGCTAACCAGCGAGAAACTAATTCCCTGCTCGTAATGCTATAAAAACAGGGTTCCAACCTATAAAGGTATTAGAACTTTGACATCTAGACCATGGATTGAAACCTTGAGTCTGAGAAGCAAAAGATAAATATCCTAAGGAAGGGGATGAATGAGGTATGTGCCCACTTCCAAAGTAGAACCCTTGAAATGAAGCTGATCCACTAGCCATAGAGGGTATGGGTGCAGATGCAGCTGAAGCAGCATAAAATGAGAAAGAAGGAATCCCACTAGTGGGCATTCCAAACGAGAAAGGACCAGATTGAGAAGCTTGTGCTTGGGTGTAACCAAAGCCAAACACAACAACACTAGAAGTGATTGTAGATATAGCAATAGTGCCTCCTCCTTCTACCGAAAGAGGTGTCTAAACACTTGCAGCTCTCACAGCCGAAGCTGTGTTCCCAGTCATGGCCATCGAAAGGTATCAATATGACAGATAAGGACTTTTCGGTCTCTGAGACTTGGGTCTGATGTACTGAACGATGAAAGGATAACTAGCAGGAAGAGGATATGGAAGAGACTCAGCAGGCTGATGGGCTTGCTCTACTTCTACTTCTTCTACTGGAAATAAAACTCTCAAGATGAGTGAATCACTCCTCTATGTAATGACACCAACACCAGAACAACCCACAGAAACAACAAGTCCTGATGGAGGATCTCTCTCCGCTATGTCTGAAACCATTGGGTGAAAATCACCCTCCGAATTACTCCTACGCCTCTTGAAGAAGGCTCAGCACTTACGAGAGACAACCCACGAAACCTCCTCGATGGACGAGGCAATCAGTCAGCCACTTTAAGAGATTTATTCTAGACTCAAAAAATATATGAAGCTAAGAAATCTAGAAGCAAAGAGAACACTCTAAAAAGTTCCTAAGATACAGCCAGACAAGTATCTCTCAGGTATTTTTGCTCTGGGTGATGAGGACCAGACACCAACATAAATAAATAGTTATGCTAACCTCCTAACCATAGCCTTTGTTGGTGCAAGTCCCCAAGCTTCGCAAGGGCACCCTCCAGAAGTACTGATGGAAGTGATGCAACATCTGCCTCAGGTACCATGGATATTTCCCCCTGCAATCACCTGTGTGGTCCCGAGGATATGCAACTATGGGCACCAATCCGTGTCGGCAGCTGGGTGGAATGGTCTTAGGTCAAGATTCAGAAAATAGGAGAGGGGGTATCTCTCTTCTCTGCCTGCACTATCCCTCGCACTTGAGTCTCTAGAGGAGATCTTTCCCGATCCACTTAACGGTGTTGGATTTATATCATTAATTAACTTCTATGTTTAATAGTTTGAGAGGCCTTGGAGAGTTAACTCTCCACTCACCTAATACAAGGCCCTACAACCTAGCTAGTTGGTGTATAATTTAATGACAATGATACAAAAACTACTAGTTGCTTTTAAATATATCACTTATTTTAGATTGGCTGTTATTTAAGTCAAGGGTGCACAGAAGTGAAACTAATGGTCTTTTTATGACACAAAAGAAACCAATGAAAACCAAACTACATGCAAATGCAATGATTTCCTTTCAATGAAAAGTAATTTCTATAGAGGTTCTACGAAACTAATAAGAAAAAACTTTATTTTTTCTTGTCAGACGCTCACACTTCACACAATTCAGAAATTTACGAAAAATACTAAAAATACTTAAATGCACTTAATGCAAGCTACCAATGATATGCAAATCCTAAGATGCTAACTCTAAAGAAGAAAAAAAATTTCTCTAGGACAACAACAGTTTGATCACTTTTTGACAGATGACAAGGCTAGTTCGAAAGAAAAACTCATATGTATAAAAATGCCAAAATGCACTTGACATAACAGAGAGAAATAAAGAAGAGACTTCCTTCCAAATCAAGTCAAGAACCGAAGACTAGAAACTAACAAAAAGCTTCAAAAGATGGAATGAAACCGTAAACAAACTGAAAGAAAAAAGCAATGGAAAACAAAAAATGTTTTTGGGATTTTCAACTTATAAAAGAAGGAAAAGATATTTCAAGAAGACAAATAGAAACTATCCAAGAAGTGAATCAAGCAAACTAGAATTCCAACCAAAGGCTTCAAAGTGCTCAAGCCAACCGTGATATTTTCATAGCGGGACTTATACGAGAAATAAGGAACAAGAAACTCAATCAATCAACTTAGCACAATAGCACAATCTTCCAGCGAATAGAAATTCAAAAAATCAAAAAGATACATTTCAAAATTCGCAACAATACAAGTCTACGAAATCAAGAAAACCAAACTAGGCCAAGAAGGAAAAAATCAAATGCGAAGCAACAAATAGGGCTAAGAAGAGCAAATGAGCAAAGGCTCACTGTTCTAACTACTCAAGACAACCAAGAATCTTCAGGGAAAGATCTTGGTTCTTAAGCCTTTCAATTGCAAACACACAAAACAAGGATTTCACCAAATGGCTAGGTCTTCATACAAGAAAGATAAAAACATATGAAAAATCACTCTAAACACAATCCAGAGACCTTCAAGATACTACAGGAATAGATCAACATAGACAGACAAGACCATAGGGGCTAGAAACTAAAAATTTCAAATTTTCCTAGGCATATGCTCTTTTGCAATGAGAAACAAGCATGCATACATGATTCTAACAAAGTAAACTCACGTATATGCGGGTCCCTTTGGAAAAAAACAGTGCGTATACGTGACTGTGCAAAGAAAAAACTGCGTATGAAAATAAAGATAAGGAAAAAACAAAAAATCAAGACTGATCAAGAGACCAGGTCTTCTATCTGATTGAAGAAAGAATTTCTAGACTATAAAAAGTGACAGAAAATGTTGGGAACCTACAAGACAGATGAAACAACCCAAACGGGAAATCATAAGAATGTGTTGCCTAGCGAAGTCGCCATTTCTATTTCGGGAAATAATACCCTAAAGGTCTTGGGTTGAAAACCTTCATAAATTAGGGGCATTTCATTCAAGAAGGACTCACTTAACCAACTTTTATACCAAAAACTAGATACTACTGGTTTCAGAACTTACCCAAAAGTTCCTCGGTTGATGTAGATCCCGCGGGGTGCAAACCCCCTGCAACACTTTGTGATCTGAAACTTGTAAATCCACAAAGAACGAACACAAAAACCTAGTTGTACAACATATATAGTTCCTAGATGTCAGTAAAAATCATGCATAATATCATAAAAACAATATTATATGTTCAATTAATGATTATTACACATGTATAAAGCATCATAAACACATAATCATCGGGAACAAGATGGATATTCTTATTTTGAATGACACGTATAGTAATCAAAATGTGGAGAGATCACTTGAATCCTACCAAGGACTTCGAGCATACCATCCTCTGGATTCATCCAGCCCTAGCCTTGCAAGAATTCTTCCAAGATGTGTGCATAATAGATGTCATATAGGGTGATGAACATCTTCAAGGAAACAAGGGTTTCCTAAATATACCTGGGAAGTGCAGGAGGCATGAGAATATCAGACTTGAATAGGGCTCCACAGAGTATAATATCTATATTTTTCTCTCTCCCTTAGGCCGTTTCTTTGAGGGGATTTTATAGTCTCTCAAATTAGTTTCTGCAGTTAAGAGCAGTTAGGCCACGAGTTGGGGTGTTTAATTTACTAGAATAACCATCAAACCCACCTCAAAAATAGGGAAAATATATATTTTTTAATAATTAAAAAAGTATACATGGATATCTATGAATGGAATCGCGTGCATATGTGGAAAATTCTGGGCAGAATCGCGTATGGGTTTTAAGACACTGTTTTTTGTGAAAATGTTCAAATCTGAGGGGAAAGGGTGCCCAAGGCCAAAGTGTAAATCATCAAGTACATGAAGGTGATAAATGATGCTATAACACCTGGAATAGTATCTTGGTTCGGTACCTGATGTGGATCTCATGTTTGAGTGTATGGATAGGCCCACGATTAGAAGATCATAATATGATTTGGGCAAGAAATCACCACCTCCTTTGTTTCGGTACTATAGCAATGAATATTAATTTGACATTCCTTTTCCAAATTTGTCATCCAAGAAACTCCTAAGGCCTCCTCAAGCTGCCTATCAAATTGATCCACACAATAGTCATCACTTTGAACCAATACTTGACAAACTCTCGCTCCAATTTTGCTGCCCAGTCACTGTGGAAACTATCATTGGTTTAGGGCATCTAACCATGAGATCTGCCTCCTCCTCATTGAATTCCACATGCTTCCCTATCACAATGTAAAACTGATCCACAAGTTAGGATCCAAAATCTACAAGAATGCACTGAAATACATACCTTAAGCTTATTGTTTTGAGGTCTCCTTCATTGCTACAATCTAGGCCTGGTTAGGGCATCACACAGTCCATTCTTCTAGCCTTCAATTCTACCCAGAATTTCTCTAGATGAAAGTGGCTGCCCTTTGGAGGTACCCTCCTCCTCAATTATATTGTCCTAGGCATGAACCCACCCTAACACTGCCCTACACAGCTCTGTTTAGGTTGGCTTAGGCCTGTGGCCTTCCCACAAAATCCATCTAGGGATACAATTTTCTCTTCCAAGGGTCTAAAAACCATAACATACCCTAAAAAATATAGAAATTATCCCCTCTACCTCAACCCTCTAGAATAGAAAATCGGCCTTCATAATAGTCAACAAGAGTGCTCTGAACTGCCCTCTTCTCCACACTATCATATCTCTTATGTATGTGGCCCAAAATGTAAGCTTGCTTCTCCTCCTTTTGTAGTGGAAATGATAAGAGTATTGAAAATATTCACAAGTGTAGGCCCCTATAACATGAGAGGTAACAAGCCCCCTATAACATGAGAGGTAACAAGCCAGAGGGCCAAAATTCTCCAAGTGCAGCCTGCTTGGGTGCGGTCTTCTTCTATATTAATTCTCATGCCATATGTTGGGTAACAGGGTCCACCAATCATGCATTTATTTATTGGTTTGGGATGCCCACCAGCCTGGGAGGATATGTTGTCATTTCCATACCAAATATGTGAGATGTGCACCCACACATGGGGACACCTACCCTGACAATTACTCATACATACATCAGAAATGACATGTGACAATTTCTGTAAGAGTCTAAGACTCAAGTATTCATACATAATTTTATTATATGAAATGATTTTATGATTTTATGTGTTCTATTTCTATCACTGATAAATGATATAGTCCATTCTCATGTATGAATGAGATTTTTTTTTTATCCTTGTCTCTTTTATCTTAGAAAGGACCTAGTTGCATTAAGGATGTGTCCCACCCCTAAGGGATGCATCCACTGATGGATCAATCAGTGGATCTATGGTCACTGTCAGTCCCCCATAAATGGATACGGCCACCATTATATGCAAAATGAAAGTGGTTTGGTTTATACTTTAGTGTTTCCTTATCCATGACGTAAAAGGAAACTATTGGGGACATCTCTTTTTCTTTTGGGATGTTACCCACATCCCAGAAAATTGGTGATGTAAATGCTCCTGAAGATGGGTAGATGTCCCTCAAATGTCTTAGGAATTTTTATTTTCCACCTGTCAAAATTAGTTCCTCTTAAGTGCGCTTGATGAAAAGTGGAAACAAATATAGCATTCCCTTGGGTGCACTAGCATGGTATACAAAGGAAGGAAAGCAAGTAGTGGTGTTACTATTAGAGTTGTCAGTAAATAAAAAATATTGGAAACAAATCTAACATTAGAGTTTTCCACCTTCACTGCATAAGGCCCATTGAAGAAATACTTTATATTTATCAACATATGAGGCCACCTTCACTGCATAAGCCCCATTGAATAGTTAGTTAACAATCACTCATTGTAAAAAGGATCAAATTTGTTAATAAGGTCCAAAATAGCTAGCAGGCTCTCATTATAAGTGGGCCCATAGATAGATAAGATTTTCTATGGATAGTTATATATTAAGTAGAAGGATATGTAATGTTTTGACAAGAATTATGTATATATTTGGAGAATTCCTCTTGGAGGTTTCCCCCTTGAAGTGGAAAGTAAACATAGCTCTCTATTTTTTTATCATCAAATAGATCTTTCTTAGGGTTTATTTGTATTTTCTCTTGTGTTCTTGGGTTCTGCACTACATTTATGTGATTTATCTAAATTTTGGAGTTAATTACACTAAAAGGGTGGTGGTTACTGAGTACATTCCTTCAGATTCACAAGTTGCAAATATTTTTACAAAGCCCCTAGCAAATGAAAAGTTTAAGATGTTGAGGGAGAGACTAGATTTGGTGGAGAACACTTTCCTTACAAAGAAAGCATTTATATTTTTTATCTATTGCTCAATTATCTCTCTAACATTGATGGGATATCAATAGCACTGACTTATACCATGTAATGATATGCTCTAGCAGATCCATCTTCCTAGTTTCCTATGCGCAACAAAGAGATAGCAAAGTGATGGTTGGACACTAATTTGTTGTGGAAGGAAAGTGGCAATGATATAGAGAGAGAAAGTGAGGGCACATTCATGCTTCTAATTTGCATATGCTAGACTCATCCTTGTCCCAAATTTAGAACTATTGTTCATATTTAGTATTCTGAATAGCTAGAGTTTGCTTTTACCAATTGTAGCATGTAATATTCCCAAGTAGGGATAATAGAAAAATAACAATATTTCCAAAGCTTGGGCACAGAAAAATCTGAAAATCTATTGGTATATAAAAAATTCTACTCTAAACCCAGATTTATATTAAAATCACTGATCTAATTTTTCTGCTAAAAGAAGTAAATTTATAAGTATTTATGAACTTAGAAAAAGTACAACAAATCCCTTTATTTCTGCCCAAAAATTCCATAAATGAAATGCAATGAATTTCTTTTAATTTTTCTGATTTAAACAGAATTAAGTATGTACATTTAAACACAAAGTACCTCAGACACTATTTTTTAAACCCTAGTCATCCTCTTGAATGTTAAAAAATATTAGAGTTGTCATTTGTGTGAATACAATTTTTTTGGTTTCTTATGATTAATCATTAACCTATAAATCTATAAAGTTTTTGCTCAAATTAGTGATGTAAATGCTCTTGAAGATGGGTAGATGTCCCTCAACTATCTTAGGAATTTCTAGTTGCCACCTGTCAAAATTAGTTCCTCTTAAGTGCGCTTGATGAAAAGTGGAAACAAATCTAGCATTCCCTTGGGTGTGCTAGCATAGTATACAGAGGAAGGAAAGAAAGCAGTTGTGTTACTATTAGAGCTGTCAGAAAATAAAAAATATTGGCAACAAATATAACATTAGAGCTATCCACCTTCACTGCATAAGGCCCATTGAAGAAATACTTTATATTTATCAACATATGAGGCCACCTTCACTGCATAAGGCCCATTGAATAGTTAGTTAAAAATCAGTCATTGTAAAAAGGATAAACTTTGTTAATAAGGCCCAAAATAGCTAGTAGGCTCTCATTATAAGTGGGCCCATAGATATATAAGATTTTCTATGGATATTTATATATTAAGTAGAGGGATATGTAATGTTTTTTTAAGAATTATGTATGTATTTGGAGAATTCCTCTTGGAGGTTGCCCCCTTGAAGTGGAATGTAAACATAGCTCTCTATTTTTTATCATCAAATATATATTTCTTAGGGTTTATTTGTCTTTTCTCTTGTGTTCTTGGGTTCTGCACTACATTTATGTGATTTCTCTAAATTTTGGAGTTAATTAGACTACAGGGGTGGTGGTTCTTGAGTACATTCCTTTGGATTCACAATTTGCAAATATTTTTGCAAAGCCCCTAGAAAATGCAAAGTTTAAGATGCTGAGGGAGGGACTAGGTTTGGTGGAGAACAATTTCCTTGCAAAGCAATCATTCATAGTTTTTATCTATTGCTCAATTAGCACTCTAACATTGATGTAATATTATTAGGACTGATTTATACCATGTACTGATATGCTCTAGCAGATCCATCTTCCTATTTTCCTATGTGCAACAAAGAGAGAGCAAAGTGATGGTTGGACACTAATTTGTTGTGGAAGGAAAGTGGAAATGATATAGAGGGAGAAAGTGAGGGCACATGCATGCTTCCAATTTGCATATACTAGACTCATCCTTGTCCCAAATTTAGAACTATTGTTAACATTTATCATTCCAAATAGCTAGAGTTTTCTTTTACCAATTGTAGCATGTAATATCCCCAAATAAGGATAATAGAAAAATAAAAATATTTAGAAAACTTGGGCATAGAAAAATCTGAAAATTTATTGATATATAAAAAATTCTACACTAAACCTAGATTTATATTCAAATCACTGATCTAATTTTTCTGCTAAAAGAAGTAAATTTCTAAGAATTTATGAAATTAGAAAAAGTACAGCAAATCCCTTTATTTCTGCCCAGAAATTCTAGAAATGAAATACAATGAATTTATTTTAATTTTTCTGAGTTAAAATAGAATTAAGTATGTACATTTAAACACAAAGTACCTCAGACACTACTTTTTAAACCCTATTCATCCTCTTGAATGTTCAAAAATATTAGAGCTGTCATTTGTGTGAATAAAAATTTTTCGGTTTCTTATGATTAATCATTAACATATAAATCTATAAATTTTTTACTAAAATTGGTGATGTAAATTCTCCTGAAGATGGGTAGATGTCCCTCAGCTATCTTAGGAATGTCTGGTTGCCACCTGTCAAAATTAGTTCCTCTTAAGTGTGCTTGATGAAAAGTGGAAACAAATCTAGCATTCCCTTTGGTGCGCTAGCATGGTATACAGAGGAAGGAAAGCAAGCAGTGGTGTTACTATTAGAGCTGTCAGTAAATAAAAAATATTGGCAACAAATCTAATATTAGAGTTGTCCACCTTCACTGCATAAGGCCCATTGAAGAAATACTTTATATTTCTCAACATATGAGGCCACCTTCACTGCATAAGGCCCATATAATTGTTAGTTAACAATCACTCATTGTAAAAAGGACCAACTTTGTTAATAAGGCCCAAAATAGCTAGTAGGCTCTCATTATAAGTGGGCCCATAGATAGATAATGTTTTCTATGGATAGTTATATATTAAGTAGAAGGATATGTAATGTTTTTTCAAGAATTATCTATGTATTTGGAGAATTCCTCTTGGAGGTTTCCCCCTTGAAGTGGAAAGTAAACATAGCTCTCTATGTTTTATCATCAAATATATCTTTCTTAGGGTTTATTTCTCTTTTCTCTTGTGTTCTTGGGTTCTGCACTACATTTATGTGATTTCTCTAAATTGTGGAGTTAATTACACTAAAAGGGTGGTGGTTCTTGATTACATTCCTTCGGATTCACAAGTTGCAAATATTTTTACAAAGCCCTAGAAAATGCAAAGTTTAAGATGTTGAGGGAGAGACTAGGTTTGGTGGAGAACACTTTCCTTGAAAAGAAAACATTTATAGTTTTTATCTATTGCTCAATTAGATCTATAACACTGATGACATATATATAGGATTGATTTATACCATGTAATGATATGCTCCAGTAGATCCATCTTCCTAGTTTCCTATGTGCAACAAAGAGAGAGAAAAGTGAAGGTTGGACACTAATTTGTTGTGGAAGGAAAGTGGCAATGATTTAGAGAGAGAAAGTGAGGGCACATGCATGCTTCCGATTTGCATATACCAGACTCATATTTGTCCCAAATTTAGAACTATTGATCAGATTTAGCATTCCAAATAGCTATAGTTTGCTTTTACCAATTCTAGCATGTAATATCCCCAAATAGGGATAATAGAAAAATAACAATATTTCCAAAACTTGGGCACAGAAAAATCTGAAAATTTATTGGTATATAAATTTTTTTACACTAAACCCAGATTTATATTCAAATCACTGATCTGATTTTTCTGCTAAAAGAAGTAAATTTCTAAGTATTTATGAACTTAGAAAATGTACAACAAATCCCTTTATTTCTGCCTAGAAATTCCAGAAATGAAATACAATGACTTTATTTTAATTTTTCCGAGTTAAAATAGAATTAAGTATGTACATTTAAACACAAAGTACCTCAGACACTATTTTTTAAACTCTAGTCATCCTCTTGAATTTTCAAAAATATTAGAGTTGTCATTTGTGTGAATACAATTTTTTCGGTTTCTTATGATTAACTATTAACCTATAAATCTAACAAATCTGTATATGCCCATTACTTCAATAGTTTTGAAAGTAGTAGATGGTATTGGTTGCATATTTTTTAGTTGTCATTTATCATTTGTCTCATTTGATTGTACGTATTTTGTAAGTTGTTGGCCATGTTTTTCTTGTAATAACGTTTTTGGACATTTTTTCCAGCTGGTGCACTTTCTAGAGGTTTCTCTCACAAAAGAACCAGCTTAGAGGCACCAAAAGTTTCAACATTTTGGGTAGAAGTTTCAGAAAAGGAGAAGAAAATTTCTTCCAATGTTTCTGTGAAGAATAATGTTGCAAATATTGGTGATGCTACCAAGGTAGTTGTCAAAAAGAAGAAGAAAAAGAGGATTTTTTTCAGTAAGGAAAATGTTGTAGCTCCCATTGGTGATTTATATAATTCTTATAAGGTTCAATAGGAGAAGGATGAAAATGTGAATTGTCCAGAACCATCCAAAGTAGTAACTGATGTTGTTAAGAGTAAGAATTCCTCAAAAGAGCCTGAGAAGCAAGTCCTAAAAGAAGTGGATGACTGGGAAGATGCAGTTGAGATTTCAACTCCTATGAGTCAAGTAGCTATTTTAGTTACTAATGTTAAGGAGATAGAAAGTACTCCAGTGATTTTTTTTTGACAATCAAGGATCAATACAAAGATCTACCAAATCATTTTGAAAAATTCCCAAACACTGTTGAATTACTTGGAAATTCCTAAGCACTTGCAAGTCATGTATGAGAGGCTAATGCATTAGCAAGCACTGAAAGAGGTATTAAAAGGAATCCGAGTGGGAATTATATACTTGAACGTCGTGGGAGAAATATGGCCAGTTTGGATGATGATAGATGGGCCAAGCTGGTGGATGATTTTTCTGTTGGCTATGATATGCAGATGGATGTGGGTCTAAGTGGTTCCTCTTCTATGTTTCAACTTGGCCAAAGCTATAGTACTGGCTTTGCAAGAAATACGTTTGCATCACATATGAGTATGAATGGAATCCTTCCTAGAGGGCCTTATGTTCAAGCACCATTTCCACAAGTTGGAATAGTGAGAAATAATTATGATGTTGATAGGTGGCAGGATGCTTCTAGTTTGCAAAAGAGTTTGATTCCTCCTCCATGGCCTTCTTTTCCCACAAATCATAAATCAGAGAACCGATATGAAGTGGGCAAGGTTTCTGATGAGGATCAGTTGAAAAAATGACAAATTAAATCCATCCTTAATAAACTAACGCCCCAAAACTTTGAAAAACTTTTTGAATAGGTCAAAGAAGTGAACATGGACTCTGCATCATGTCTTCATGGTATAATATCTCAAATATTTGGTAAATCCTTGATGGAGTTGAATTTTTGTGAAATGTATGAAAAATTCTGTTTTCAGCTTGCTGCAGGATTACCAAAATTTTATGAAGATAATGAGAAGGATGTTTTCAAGCAAGTTATTTTGAAAAAATTTCAGGAAGAATTTGAAAAATATGAAAGTGAAGAGGCAGAGGTTAAGAAAGAAGAAGAGGATGGTGAAAAAATCATTTTAGTAGAAGAAATACGAGAGAAGAAGACTGCATCACAGTGAAGAATGCTAGGAAATATAAGGTTTATTAGTGAGCTTTATAAATAAAGTATGTTGATCGAAATAATTATGCATGCATTCATCAGGAAATTAATTGGTGAATTTCAGCATGCAGAGGACGAAAATGTTGAAGCTTTGTGCAAACTGATAAGCACTATTGGTCATTTGATTGACCATTCAAAGGCCAAGGAACATATTGATGCTTAATTTGATAGGATGAAAAAAATGTCCAATACCTAAGGGCTTCCCTATAGGCTGAGGTTCATGTTGAAGGATCTGATTAATTTGAGGAGGAATGGATGGAAACAAAGGTGGAAGGTTGAGGGCCATAAGAAAATAGAGGAAGTGCATCGGGATGCTATGAAAAAACCACATGGACAGGGAGGCCTCTCTCGAGGTACCAATATGGGACATGCAGGTCAGAGACTTGTGACACTTCTTGATCATGGTGTGAGAGGACCTGCAATGCCACCTTACATGGCATGTGCAAAAATGGGTTCACTTCCACATGTGGGTGGGATTAAAGGGCCACAACCCCATATGGGACCACGTGACTATGGATTCACCAGTCAAGATGCTCAGATTATGGATTGGGCTGAATTTGAAAATCGGTCTATGCCAAGCCCTTGAACACACAGAGTTTTTGATGATGGTCACTTGACTCTTGGTCCTAAGGGAGGTCTTGGAAAGGGAATAAGAGGGAGTGATCAGCCTCTGCCATATGCTAAGATTTCTCTAGCAGATATTCCACCATTCACATATCTGAGTAATAGACGAATAGGTGTATGTTCGATTTCAGGTTGCAGTTATGACCAAATGCCAGTTGGTATGAGAGATGAAATTTTGACAAGGACTTATGCTGCAAAAAATCCTTTATTTTCAAAATCACGTGTCTAGGAAATAAATGTTTTGGATAATGATAGAAGAGAGTTTAAGAATTCATACTCATCAGGTGACAAAGGTGGGAAGACTGAAAATGTTGAATTTCAACAAGTGAAAAGGTTGTCTCAATCATGGCATAAACAAAGTTTTTGAAATAAGGGTCAAACCATGTTTCCAATAGGAAAATAAAACTACACAAAGAAGGGGTGGGGGACATTTTGGTTGGCAGGAAAGGATCTACTAGCATCACCTCGAAGAAGCACGTAGTTTCGAGAGTAGTTTTCTAGGAGAGGTGGGAAGGTATTGTCGAAAGTCGTTGGTGGAAGAATTATGGCCTGCATGCAAGCCCACACTCGAAAAAAAACCAAAAGAAGCATAAGGTGGAAACTCACTAAGAAGGAAGCAACACGTGCTAGACTAGTCGACACCACTCAGCCATTGAGAAATCGCAAGGGAAAAGACACACAAATGACCGATAGAAGGGCAGCTGTCAACATAATTAGTTTGTGGATGGAGGAGTGTTGTAAGAGCTAGCTAGACCTGTGTCAGTGCAGGTTTAGTAGCCACCACACATGCGGTTGAGTAGCCTAGTTGAAGTAATAGTGACATGCCGTCAGGCACAATACGACTGAGAATTGGAGCAAATGCAGTTGACAAGATGGGAATTGCATAGATCATATTCATAAGTAAGCAGGTGGAATGTCGTGTCGGGTGCGGGAGCCTCTGTCAAACTTCTTGCGCCTACATCAAAAATAGTCTTGCCTTCAAAATGGTGCAAATTCTGAAATATAGTTTTTTAATAAACATACATCCTCACGTGTCACATTTGGGAAAAGAGTTGTAGGGAATCTCCACAATTCTCTTACTTCCCAAGTCTTTCCTTGTACCAAATCACTAACATTTGTGCATATCCTTTACTAAATAGCCAATATTTTCTCTCTTCAACATCTCATAATTATAATGAACAATTTCCTCAATATGGTGTTTATCAATGAATTTGCCTCATGAGAAGGTGTCTCATCTCGAGGAGCAATTTTCTCATCAACGGGCCATTTTGAGGGAATTTATAAAGAGGATGATAAAATAAATTTAAGAGCGATAGTTAAATATGACTTCATATTCCCCCATTTTTGTAGGTGAGGTGCGTAATGAGGCATTGATGGATCAAATATCAAAGGAAGAATTATAAACAATTTTTCACTGTTTCCAAAAGTATAAGAACCCTCAACCACTTTGCAGGACAATATAATTCTTTTAGGGGATCTATGATTTCCTTCAAACAGAGAAACTAAGAATTGATGACAAATTAAAATACACATGCAGGATTTGTGAGCTTTCAATTCAATATTTCAGGCTTTATTCCCAAAAATTAGACAAGAATGAGATGATTTCAGACCCATATCACTATGTAATTGCATCTACAAAATCATTGAAAAAATTAGTGCATGTAGGGTCAAACTCCACTAAGATGATTCTGTGTCATTAGAACAAATTTTCATCCTTTCTGGGAAAAAAATCCATTATGGAATAGGAGTAGCCCAAGCAGGAATTTATAACATCAAACCAAAAAATTACAAGCAATGTTAGTGATTTTGTCTTTCCAAGGCATATGATAGAGAACATTGGCTTTATTTAGGGCTACTCATCCATATAGGGTTCAATGTGCAATTGGTTAACCATATAATGAATTGTCTTTCCTCAATATTTTTGCAATTCTAATTAATGGCTCAACCTATTCTTCTATCATTCCTACAAGAGACCATGGGTAGGTATGACTAATGGCTCCTTTTCTATTTTTTATTGTACAGTAGGTGGTCTCAAAAAAGTTGTAACAGAAAAAAATTAGATTCAAATTTTATAGACATAAAAGATAAAAACAAATGTCAATGTCTTTGTTTGATTGTTACTTGACTCTGTTGTGGGCATGTTACAGAAAATGTGATTGGAAAAAGGATGGGGAAACAATGCATATCACGTCTTGGATATGGTTCATTCGTTGTTAGAGATCGCTTAGCCACTTAAGCCATCGACTTTGGAAATGTTTCTAGTCAGAATTCCTATGGTTTTCAATGTTGTGATTATTTCACTTCATGGTTATTTTGGGCAAGAAAATGTTTTAGGAATGACGGACACAACATCGGTGGACAGGCAAACAAATCTTTCATAATTGAAATTTCCATTCCATGATATCCTCTCTTTATTATTTTATTGTATTTTGGATGTTTCTTTTGATTTTGTTTTGTATTTTAACTATGAAATTGAAAACAATTAGTATCAAGTTCATTTAAACAAAAACCAAAGCTTGAAGATGAAATTAGTATTACACTATATTGATTGGAATCCTTATAGCTATTTTGTGTTAAAATATTTTCATGACTATCAGAAAAGGTTACTGTTTTGTCTTTTAACAATGAAATTAAAAATACTTAGTATCATGTTCATTTAAACAAAACAAAAAAAACTTGAAGATGAAATTTGTATTACACTATATTGATTGGAATCCTTATAGCTATTTTGTGCTAAAATATTTTCATGACTATTAGAAAAGGTTACTTTCATGTTGTTATTTGAGTACGTGTTGTTTATGTACTTGACTAAGTTCATGCGTTAGACAATGAAATGTTGTTGTGAATAAAACAACAAGGATTAAACATCACACCTCATATTATTTTTTTTCACAAGTCATCTACAGCTTGAGCTTTTTAGCATATAACTTAGTTGACATGATTTTTCTCGAGCTTTCCTTGAAATTTGAATACTAAGTTACTAAAGTGTTATTTTCTATATATGGTGACATTTTATTTTCTTTGTTTATACAGGTTATCTGGCCACATTATAGTGGCCATTATCACCCCAATGAAGAAAATTTGTTTGAGTTTCTTACTTATATGGGGAAAATGGCTTTGACATTGCTGATGTTGAGGTATATGTCATATAAACTATTTATATTCTAATTTAGTTTATATTCTAGTGTTCATTTTCTTTCATGTATTACACTCTAAATTGTATGTTATTTTGTTTTCAGAAAATGAACTCAGTATTGATGGTAAGAAGCAAGAATTGAAAAAATAGGGGAGCAATAACATTGGAGTGACAAATGCAAAAAGAGAGAGAGGAGAACTAGTTTGGTGATACCCTTAGAGCCAATATCCCACATAATACACACATATAAAGACTGATGGTTAAGTCTTTCGAGTTTGTGAATTCACCTACAATGCCTTGACAAAAAAATGATAATCTTTTGAAGTGATGAAACATCATTTTGTGTATAAATTGTTATGCTAACCTCCTAACCATAGCCTTTGCTGGTGCAAGTCCCCAAGCTTTGCAAGGGCACCCTCCAGAAGTACTGATGGAAGTGATGCAATGTCTGCCTCAGGTACCATGGATATTTCCCCCCATAGTCACCTGCGTGGTCCCTAGGATATGCAACTATGGGCACCAATCCGTGTCGGCAGCTGGGCGGAATGGTCTTAGGTCAAGATTCAGAAAATAGGAGAGGGGGTATCTCTCTTCTCTGCCCGCACTATCCCTCGCACTTGAGTCTCTAGAGGAGAGCTTTCCCGATCCACTTAACGGTGTTGGATTTATCTCATTAATTAACTTCTATGTTTAATAGTTTGAGCGGCCTTGGAGAGTTAACTCTCCACTCACCTAATCCAAGGCCCTACAACCTAGCTAGTTGGTGTATAATTTAATGACAATGATACAAAAACTACTAGTTGCTTTTAATTATATCGCTTATTTTATATTGGCTGTTATTTAAGTCAAGGGTGCATGGAAGCGAAACTGATGGTATTTTTATGACACAGAAGAAACCAATGAAAACCAAACTACATGCAAATGCAATGATTTCCTTTCGATGAAAAGTGATTTCTATAGAGGTTCTATGAAACTAATAAGAAAAAAACTTTATTTTTTCTTGTCAGACACTCACACTTCACACAATTCAGAAATTTACGAAAAAGACTAAAAATGCTCAAATGCACTTAATGCAAGCTACCAATGATATGCAAATCCTAAGATGCTAACTCTAAAGAAGCAAAAAGAAGTCTCTAGGACAACAACAGTTCGATCACTTTTTGACAGATGACAAGGCCCTCCCTCTGGTCCACAGGGACAACCATATAGGCCAAAAGGCCAACATTCACAAGTTCAACCTTTTTTCCAACATCACCAACCCTACGGTACGTCTGGTCAGCCTTAGAATCAACCAGGACCATCTTATGCTCCTAGGGGGCAAAACTATCCGCTACAGGGACAACCTTTGGCACCACAACCACCACCACACATTTCATATGGCCAAAATTTTGTGTCACAAGGACAACTGTATGCTCCTCCTGCGGGTAAGCCTGGTTATCAGGGACAACCTGGTCCATCGCAACCATCAGGCCAACCTTTCCCACAAGGCCAACTCAGTGGCCCTCAGTACTCAGTTCAACCAGCTCATAAAATGATTCAACCTGCTCCTCAGCTGGTTCCATTGTTTCAGCAGCCAGTTCTACCTACTTATAGTCAGCCAAGTTTACCTGCTTAGCATCCTACTCAACCTGCTCAGTCAGGTCTGCCTACTCAACCGCAAGGTGCTTATTATCCTCAAGGTTCATATCAACCAATATATAGTGCGCCCTAGGTTTCTTACCCTCAAAATCAACTTGTATATCATTAACCTTAAAGCCATGCTTACATTCCACATCAAACTCCATACACTGCTCAGTAGGGACCTCAATGGTCTACTCCGACTCAGTATCCTAGTCCTCAACCTCAATATCAATCGAGTTATCCTGCTTCCAACTCCTATGGCCAGAATCCTCCAGGACAGAATGCATGGGGACAGAATCCCCCCCCGGATTGGGTGGAATGTAAACAAGGATCCTTATTAATGACCTCCGATGACTTTCAACACTCAATTACCATTTCTTGCTATGTTGGAATTACCTGATGTGTCAAAGTTAACAAACGATCCCATTCTTTTTAACCCATATTAGCCTTTGGTTCCGACCAAGATTCCTGGTGATTGTCCTAAATTTGAGGGAAAGTCTGGTGAAGACCCCTAAGCGCATGTTATGACTTCCCACTTGTGGTGTTCCTCTAACTCTTGGGTTGACGATTCCATCCAACTCCTTATTTTCCAACGAACTCTTACTGGTGCCACTGCAAAGTGGTACATTGAGCTATCTCGTGGCGTCTTCCAAGAATTCAATTCTTTAGCCATGGAATTCCTTACGCATTTTTAGTTACCGGTCCACTATGAGACTAGGACACACCTCCTCACTTCATTGAAATAGGAACAAGCTACTCATATCTCGAATCATATTCATGAGTGGAGGAGTCATCGTCGCATGATAAAATTTGAAATTCCTGATCAGCTTCTAACTCATTGGTTCACCACCTCCTTTCTCAATTAGATCGCCAAAGACATAGCTATGGGGGCATGTGTGGCCAAGGAACAAGCCATTTCTTATGCCCAATACCTTGATCTTGTGTATTCTTAGTCTGGTGCATTATATGATATCTTACCTGATGCTCCTCGACCTAGAACTTCTAAACCACCAACGACTCCATCCGTCGATGGTATTATTGGTTCCGTGTCTCAGATTTCTCAGAAGTCTTCTTCATCAAACTCTAGGAAGCTAAAGTCCACTTCTTCCAATAAAATTTCTTCTCAATCCACTTCGAATTCTGGTAAACCTACAGAAGTTAATGTTGTTCAGGCCAATCCTACAGATAATGCTTCTAAAGGTAAAAATAAGGGTAAAGGTAAGGCCAAATCCGATACCCCGAAACGAGATTATCAGAGACCTCGTGTTGGCGATGGTTCTCAACGCAAGCTGAAGTACCCTTGTTTTATTTGTGACGATGAGCACTTCACTAAGGATTGTCTTAGATGATCTGAAGTGAGCCTCTTGCTCAAAGGCACCCAGGGAAATCCGACCGTTCTTAAAGAACCCTTCCCATCTCAGCAGACTCAGATGGTAGAGCAACCTCAGTCCTCTACCCCATTTGGCTCTCAGGTGTTAATGATGAACGGTTTTGCAGCCATTTCTATTGCTACTCAGTCGAAACATTATACTGGATCTCGTCAGGCCATGGGGAAGGATATCATTGATGGTCCTCCTCCTCCACCTGTTACAGGACTTGTTGAAATTGAAAGGCCCAGTGGGGAATCCGTTGTGTGACCACCTTCCAAAGGTGTACTCCACAAGTCTTCTTATAGTATTGTTGAGGATTTGTCTTAGGCGCCATCCGCGATGTCCACGTTAGAAGTACTTCAGAGTTGTCCATCTCAACAAAGAGATTTGTTATCTACAATTGGCGTGATTGATCATGCCGATACTAGCCTTCTTGCTTTCGATTTAGAGAATTTAGTTCCACAAATTCCGCATCAGATTACACTCATTATTCAAGTTGTTAGTAATGGTCTCAAGATCCATCGAGTAGTCGTGAACAAAGGTGAATCAACCTATGTCATGTCATCTTCATGTTGAAAAACTATTGGTTCTCTAGCCCTGAATTCATCACCAAATGCCCTTGAAGCATTTGATGGAAGAGAATCAAAGCCTTTAGGTGTTCTCGCTAGTTTACCGATTAATATAAAAGGGAAGATAGTCAATGTCGAGGTAGAATTCGTTGATGCTAAACTCAATTATAATATTCTCCTCGATCGTAGTTGGACTCACACCATGTTATGTGTTCTATCCACTCTCTTTCATGTTCTGAAATTTCCACACGAAGGAAATATTGTTACTGTTGATCAATTGTCCTTCTTCACCTCTTCTTCTGAGAACAACGTTCCGTATTTGGATAAGATTCCTACTCCTTATGAGAGAATAGGGCCAGGTCTTTTTAAAGATCCTGCCCTCATGGGTATTTTTCCTCTTCCTCCACCAAATACTATTCAGATTCATATGATCTCTTGATCTAATGACCCATGGATTATTCCTTCGCCTAAATAGATTGATTCATTCGGAGATTCCATGCCTTTGACTCTAATTGAGATTGATTATTGTGAACTCATCGCGGCTTCAGAAGCTCCTTCCTTTAATCGTGCTCCTTTGAGCATGTCTCTTGACATTTATTCTCAATCCCCCTAGCTTGGCGATTCGGATTCGCCTGATCCTTTGAAAGAAGTGTTTCCCTTCGATGAAGCCATCGTGGAAACCATGTCTCTTGAGTATATTCCATGGGACGATGGTCATCATCATTCCTCGTTCATGCCTGGCCTCGGGGCCATGTCTACTTGTATCGAGCATTTTGCATTTCAGGTTCCTTCTCATCCACTTCAATTTCCTGTTCTAACGCATGACGTTTTTACGAAGGGTAACTTGAGTAATATTACAGAAACGATGCCTATTGACATTTTCGTTAAACCCGGAATTTTCGAGAACATCCATATCGGGGTTACTTGTTCTTCCGATGAAGTACAAGTTTATACTAGCCTTTTTCGTGAATTCCGTGATGTCTTTGCATGGTCATACGAAGAAATGCCTGGCATCGACCCCAGTATAGTGGTGCATGAAATACCTACCTACCCTGGCTCGAAGCCTATTCATCAGCGTCTTCACCTAGTGCACCCTATAAACGCTGCTGCCATTAAAGGTGAAGTTGAAAAACTTCTCAGAGCCGGTTTCATTTATTCGATTGCTTTGATAGAATGGGTCTCTAATATTGTTCCTATAGATAAGAAGCAAGGAACTATCCACGTTTGTGTTGATTATTGTGATATTAATCGAGCTTGTCCCAAGGATAATTATCCTACTCCCTTTATCGATCAAATCATTGATGACTATGTCGGGAGTGAGATTTTTTCCCTCATGGATGGTTTTTCTAGTTATAATCAGATTAAAATTTTCCCGACTGATCAACATAAGACTTCCTTTATCTTGCCTTGGGGTACTTTCGCATATAATAAGCTCCCTTTTGGCTTAAAAAATGTTGGGGCTACATTTCAGCGAGTGATGTCGTATGATTTTCATGATATTCGTCACATCGTTTAGCCTTATATGGATGACCTTCCCACTCATTCAAATAAGTGTATGGACCATCCTGACCATCTTCGTCAGATTTTTCTTCATTGTCGATGCTACAATATTTGGCTTAATCCGCACAAGTGTGTCTTCTGCGTTGATTCTGGTAGACCCTTAGGGTTTATCGTGTCCAAAGACAGAATTTTCCTCGATCCACTCAAGGTTGAGGCTATTATTAATCTCCCCTCTCCCTCCTCATTACATCAGTTGTAGAGTTTGCAAGGTAAGGCTAATTTTCTACACCATTTTATACCTAACTATGTAGAAGTGGCTAGAGGATACACACAACTATTAAAGCAGGTCATCCCATTCTATTGGGATGAGATTTCTCAGAAGTATTTTAAGGCCCTGAAGACGTTGCTTGTCAATGCTCCTCTGTTGCATCCTCCTAACTATCATCGTGATTTTTCCCTTTATTTAGCCTCTGCTTTCAGCACGATTGCCATGGTTTTGGTACAAGACGATGATGATGGTAATGAGCACGTTATTTATTACTTGTCTCGTACCCTTCTCAATCCTGAGACGCGCTATGCACATGTCCAGAATTTAGTGTTAGTTGTGGTTCAAGAAGTTCAGTGTTTTCGTCATTATATTATTTTGCGTACAGTGACTGTGATTTCTGATTGAAACCCCATGACCTATATATTGTCATGCTCCAAGTAATTTGCTGATTTGATCTATTCCCTCCCTTCAGAATCTCCTCCATCTCGTTCTGAGGAATAAATTCTAGACGATATGATTTTCTTAATTAGCACCCTCGATCCGTGGCATGATGATATCATCATTTATCTCCAGACTTCTACTTTCAGATCTGAGTTGATGAAGGATGCCCGCTGACGCATTTGTCATCAGTCGCAACCTTATCGTATAGTCGAGGATACACTCTATCGTGTCGGAGTGGATTCCATTCTCTGTCGATGTTTGAATCTTGAGGAAGTTAAGAAATTCATAAATGATTGTCATAGTAGTGCCCGTGGTAGTCACATGTCTGGTTATTCCACTGCACAAAATATTCTTCATGTTGGTTATTTCTGGCCTTCTATCTTCAAAGTTTGCATTGTCGCGGTTCGTAAATGTCATGATTTCCAAATTTATCAATGCAAGATGCGTGCACCACCTGTACCTCTTCATCCTGTCATTACCATTGGTCCCTTTGCGAAGTGGGGCATCGATTTTATGATGTGTAACCCTCACTTGGCCGGGGGGCATGCTTATATTATCGTAGCTGTGGACTACTTCACCAAATGGGCCGAAGCAATTCCTACACTTTCCGCTGACGGTAAGACAGCTGCTCAATTCATATTCAATCACATCATTGCTAGGTTTGGTGTCCCTTAGGCCATCGTTACTGATCATGGTTCCCATTTTCGGCATTACATGGTGGCGGAGTCGACTTCTAAGTTGGGTCTGCGTCATGACAGCTCAATGTCGTATTATCCTCAGGCCAATATCCAGGTTGAAGCCATAAACAAAGTTCTTGTTACCATGCTTCAATGTACAATTGGGATCTACAAATCTAATTGGAATCTCATGTTATTTTCAGCTCTTTGGGCATACTGAACCTTAGTTAAGAATGTGACTAGATTTACTCCTTCTCAGCTGGTTTATGGTCTAGAAGCTGCTCTCTCAATTGAGTGTGAAATACCTTCGCTCAAGCTGGTTGTTGAATTACTGCTGAAAACTTGGCCAAAAGAAGAGCGTCTCCTTTACATAGAAAGGCTAGATGAAACTCGTCACTTTTCTGTTCTCATTATCAAAGCACATAAGAAGCGGTTCAAAGCTAATTTTGACTAATCGGTTTCCACTCGTTCCTTCATTGAAGGAGATCTCATCCTCCTGTATGACCAAGTTCATGATAAACTAGGGGCAGGTAAATTTCAACCCATGTGGCATGGGCACTACATTATTAGACACGTGTTGCAGAATGCAGCCTACGAGCTTATTAATTATGAAGGTCATCCTCTAGGACAGTCTAGAAATGGGTTGTATCTCAAAAAATATTATGCATGAGTCATTCATGCATGATTTGTGTACGTAGGTGTTTTTTCATTTTTGTACATGTTTTGATTTGGTGTGCTTTGCGAGCATTTTCCTGCTTATTGGGTATTTCTTATTTGTGCAGATGTATATTACCTCTTATGTCAGTTTCGCGGATGGTGCTTCATGCAGTACTAGGAATTTGTCTTTAGCAGCCTGGGTAATCTATGATCCTGCTGGTGAGTTGATAGAACTGCAAGGTATTTTTCTAGGATGGACTAAAAAAAATGGCACTAAATATAGTGCTATCCTTGAGCTATTAACCAAGGCAATCAATCTCGGCATACGCGCATTGCTTGTAAATCTATATTCACGGCTTGTTGTTCTACAACTCAATGGTCATTATTTAGTCAGAAACTCGTACATTTTGAGATTGTATTTACATATTCATTTGTTGGAAAGACATTTTGATTTAATCACATATCAACATATATATATTTTGTATATATATATATATCACGTGTTTGCATCAGTGTGCATCATAAATTCAAAAAATATGTGTGTTTCTGTTACATCCTGAGACACATTGTCTCTCAAAATATGCAGATATTAAGCCTAAAGTGTCTAATTGGCATGATAGCCTATCACTACCCATACGAGCCACCTTAGTAAGCGATGAATTCGATTTGGCACCCCTACAGTATGCCTCTGGTAGGCACGAGGAACATCGTCAAATTGTGCATAGTCTGGGACTCCACGTGTGATCCCCTCTAGGTTGAGCACGATTTCCTCCTCCTCGCCTCCCTCACCATGAGGGTCAAAATCAGGAGGGATTCACCTCGCTATCTGAGACATGCTCATAGGTATCTCTGGGCCAACATCTGCAAATGCATGGATTTAATGTCAGAACATACATAGTCAAAAAAATCATAACACTCATGAGAATTAAAAATGAGTCTTACCCAAATCTTCATCCCAATCCTCTCCCTCCGAGAGTGGGAGGTCCAGATCAGCAGTAAAATATGTACTAGAGTAGGGCCAGTCCTCCATGACGATCAACTATTGGCAGAGCCAATCAAGAAATTCTGGTCTCCAGGACATCTGTTGACCGCCCCCTGCCCTTGGAATAAGAGTTGCCCATCGGGCCATCCAATGGTTCTCTCGTTGGTGGTGTTGGGACTATGACCTCTAGATGCTAAAAAATTGGTATTTGTTCCAGGAAGAACGATACCAAGATAGACCCATAACCGAATTGCTTCAGTTTGGTCTTCTTGCATTTTTTTAGCCGGCATTTCATGTTTATTGTCACGGCCTCTGCCCAGTTATAGCTTCCTTTTGGTCACTCCGACCCAGGAAGTGGACATCCAAACCAATAATTGCAAAAAATCCAATGAGAATGAATGCAACAACAAGAATATCTATGAATTGAGTGTTGTTAGCATGCTGATTGAGGGAAGTAAAAATAATAGCGTACTTAGATGCAGAGAATCACATAAATCTCTTTCAGGGAAATCTGTTTTTGCCAAGAAATCCAAAAAAGAGAGAATTAAAGGAATGGTCCAACTTCTGAGAAATATAATCTCTGGTGAAGATTACATGGACACTGCTGTTGTCCTTAATAAGATTATTAGATATGTTAAATATCTCCAGGTAAAAGTGAACAGATTGGAGGCTAATCATCAGGAAAAGGTGAACTGGGTTTGACCCCAGTGTGACTAGGTGTCTCTTGCAGAACTCCCAAGATATAATGAGAAAGTGGATATTTCCTAAAAAGCACGAAGATGGCTTCGCCAGCTTAAAATAAAAATAGAAATTCTCTCGCATACTTGTCTACATTCAATGATAGTTGTAGCTAGATTTTGATCTGATCCTAGTTTTAAGCATGCTGGAGATTGAGGTTTAGCATTAGCTATAATTATATCCACATGGATAACTTATTTGGCCCTTATGCTGAATGTATAACTCCTATCAAGGGAGATGTATCATCCATGCCACATGGAAATTGTGCCAATGTTTGGGGTGGTGATTGTGCTGATAAATGATCGCAAATTAGATTTCTTGATACTTTCCAATTACAAGGACTTGATTATTATAATAGTATGTTCATGTGTGACTATAATATGAACAGATGTGGGTTTAATTTTCACCCTGCACTAGTTCAAAGCTTTTTAGAGATTTTTCTCGGGAATGGAAAGGCAAAGAAAGAGACCAACCTTGAAAACATGGCCATGGAGAAAAACAAAATTTCTAAAGTACTGGCTATAGGAACATCAGGCCTCTGGGATGTTAATTTTCCATGGTACAGGGAAACTATTCCCTCATTTTTTACAACTATGCCAAATATGGGATTGAGTCAATTGTGCATGATAGCCCTGGAAAGCTATGGGGGTGAGTTTATTGACTGTCCTATGGTTGAAAATGAAGATGAAATTTGTGTGAGCTGTGATGTATTATCAAATTCGGATGATGACTACATGTGCTTAATATTGTTTGAAGGAAAATGGTAGGAAATGGTGATCAATTTTTCTTCTTGTAAAGACTAAATTGTGATGATGGAAATCAACTGCCAAATTTTATGGAAAGCATGCTGGATACTTAGGTTTGGGGAATTTTTTATGTCTTATATTGAATTTTATTAAAAACGAAACTAAATATACAGGCATGCCCTATTCAAGGAAAATTAGTAGCCCAATTTATTGCTCTGTTTCAAATCCTGGGCATTCTAAATGGTAAAATCACTTTTCAAAATCTGGAAAAATTCTGTTTGGCCATACCATTTTGATTGCTGATGGAGGAAGGGCCTGTTTTCTGGAGTTTCTTGTGCGATGAGCAGTTCTTTGCAGCAAGGGCCTTGTTTCTGGAATTTCTTGCGTGACGGACGGTTATTTGCAGCAAGGGCCTGCTTTCTGGAGTTTCTTGCATGAAAGGTGGTTCTTTGTAGTAGGAGGCGTATATCTATTAGGGTTTGAGTCGATTAGAAAAGGCAAGGAGCTATAGTACTGATTACATGTAGGGTAGCTATAGTGATTAATGTAAAATTTTGAAAGGCCCAGCATGATTAATCTGAAACCTTTGTAATTTGTTTGAAATTCCTATTAAAACCATAGTTTATGGTGGTATTTCTCCACCATATAAATAGGTATTCAAACCTTTCAAATTCCAACTTAGGTTTGATTTAAAAATGGCATATAATTTTAGTTTAGCTTGTACAATAGTAAGGCCATTATTTATTGGTTTGACATAATAAAAAACATGTAACAAACCCACATAATTAGTAAATTACTTAAAGACAATAATTCCTACATATTAAAATATAAAGTTATAACATACCAGATCATACTCGAACATAACATCTATATCAATATTATTCTTTTGTATCTTCTTGATCTTCATCCAACTGATCGACATCTATACCAAAATCTGATTTAGAAATGGTGTTGAAATGATCGACCATGTCATCATCATCATAAATTATGTCATTTCTAATAATATACTCATCGACATCATCATCAATAATTGTTGCCTCATCTCCTATGCCTGGTTCATCTTCTAATATATCTTCTTCATCTGTCAATGCATCTTCCTGCTCATCTGCAACTGCATCATCTTTTTCTTGATCAATATCATATTCTTCTTCTACAGTATACTCTACTGGCCTTTCTCTTGGATCATATCTAATAGCAAATGACCATTCGTTCTCACTTGGAACCTCTGAGTAAAAGACTTGTTCGCATTGGCTTGGAAAAACATAGCGATCTTTTCCTGCTTCAAACTGCGATGTTTTAACCGTTGGAAATCCATTTTCATGTTGAATAAGTGTTCTATCATCATCACGTACATTCATTCGTATCCTATACCATTTGACGTCGAACAAAACTATTTTGAAGGAATTAAAGTCACACTCAACTATATCATCTAAAAACCCATAATATCTATTTTCAGATTCTCGAGGATGTCTGTCACTCCTGGAAGAAACATTAGTGACCTGGAATAATACAATTATCCCACTATCATAAGTTTTCTTGTTATCATCCAACTATTTAACGCGAAATTTACGACCATTGCACCACATAGCCTTGTGGTGTTTCAATTGCAATATGCCAAACATGAAAAAGATGCATTCTCAATTAATAATTAATCATATAATTTACATAACATGAAAATTATCTGAAAGATCAAACTTGTTATCACATTATAAATATAGTATAAAATAAGTAATGAATAAAATATTTGAATTAATTGCTTACCTTTCTATCTTTCAAACCATATGCTAAATCGATTTCCCTGTCCGTAAAGTTTCCATCTCCACTACGATATGCTTCTCTAATCAATTCAGATAGTATTTTCCATGATAACCTACCGTCGTTACATGCTTTACATGTTTCAATCCATTCACTCATCCACTCAAGTGTATAAAAGTAGTGCCTCATAATCTTGAGCGCCTGAATAAAAAAACAATAATGCACCAATATTAATAAATATTACTTATAACCATGGTAAATTATATTAATTAATAAAATATGAAAGAATAAGACCTAAATGAATATAATGATCATATACATGATGTAAGAAAATGAAACATTATATGTATTATACATAATAAATCTTTTACCTCTCACTTTCTTCATTCTACCTTTTCCCAATAGGTGCTCCACTTCAAATTTTTTGATGGAGTTCACATCCCAAATGCAATCCACCTCCTTCATAGCTGGCGCAGCTAATATAGGAAGGTAATGAATAATATACACCATGGATTGATATACCACATATCCCTCCACCATCAAACCCTCAGGTCATGCTCTTTGTCTAACCAAAGCCTTCAAGGATTTCAGGTGCCTCTCGACCATCCACATTGACCTTGTGTGTACTGGTCCACACATTTCAATCTCCTCAACTTGGTGTATCAAGTAGTGTTCTTATGCATTGAAAAATGTTGGAGGTAGATACTTTTTCATTTCACACATTAGCTGAGGAATTTATCTCTTCCAATACTTTATTTCATCTTGATGGATTTATTTCAATGACAACCATCTGCAAATCATTATGCAAGTTTATTTCAATTAAACATAATATATATTTCATTACAAGTAAATTAATACATCATTTCATTAAGTACGAAAAGAATTTGTAGCAATTAGATTTTTCATATAAATCACAACTACTTACCTCATGTATTTACTAAGACCATATATAACTTGTTTGACATTGTTGTCGAAGTCGTTTGGGAGAGATACAGGTAGAACATACTATAACAATAAAAAATGAATCGTTATTGGTTTCCAAATTAAACAGAAAAAAGGAGAATTTAAAATATGTATTCAAGAAATAACATAAAAAAACGTATACCAAAAAAATTACCTTAACAAAGGTATGCCAATCATGTGTTTTCACCCCACTGAAGTCACCTTTCTTCATTAAGATATTATTTATGTTTGAAGCAAAAATTGTTGGAAATGTAATTCTTCTAACGACCTCTTTTACATCATTTCTTTGTTGTTCTGTTAATAACCATGGAATATTATTATAATTTCGACCTCCATTGTTATTTGATCTGTCGATCACACTTTTCATTGCATGATTCGATTTCTCAATGTTAGCACAAATTTTGTCAATTTTATCTCTATCATGTGCACCATCTATGGTTCGCCATAACGTTTCTGTCACATTCTTCCCGACATGCATTGTATCAAAAAAATGAGCTATTTTTAGGTCCTCATAGTAGGGCAACCTTGCGAATTGAGAAAGATAACATTTCATTGCAGGTGGAAGTACAATATTAGTACCTTCACTATGATAATGACCTTGATATCAAAGAATAAAATAAATCAGAACAGTAATTATAAAATACAATAAAATAAATTCATTAGTTAAAACAAAAATTCCAAACATTACATAAACAAATAATATATATATATATATATATACACACACACAAATTATGTACCAGCTGCTTGATGATTATTAATTCTGTTATATTCCAAATTCCACAACTGAGGTGTCATTCTTCATGGTTTTAATCCAGTTTCTTCTTTATCATTGAAAATATGTTTTTCAGTAATACGATACTTATGGTTCCTAGAGAGGAAGTGCCTAAACTCATCAAACACCATCTTTCTTAAGTCTGGCGAATGACGATAATTCATCTTAGGGCCACAAACTGGACATGCAAATCTACCCTTTGTTTGAAGATCTGCAATAGATGGATCAATAACAATTATACTATGAGATCATTTTTAAAACATGCAATATGGTATATCTAATTTAGATAATTATGTATTATATTAAAGTTCAACGAAATATTACATACCACAAACATGTGTTAGTCCCAGGGCATCATGAATTGTCCATACAAGCATTCCATGACATTGAAATCTCTTCTGCTTGATTGGTTTAGTGATGTCATACATAGTGATGCCATGCCATAACTGTATTAGCTCATCGATAAGAGGCTCAATATATACATTCATATATTTGACCTGGTACTTACCTAATTGTTCAAAATTACGGTACATAATAATTACTACCATGATATATGTATATATAAGTAAGTAAATAAAATATATATTTATGCAAACAACGAGAGAAATGAAATTGTTACATTCAAAAAAATAATGTATCAAATACATGGAATAATCATAGTCAACATTATGTGCTCGCTCTTTATTGACATCCAAGGAGGAATGTTATTGTTGATAATGAAAATAGGCCACACTGAGTAAGTATATCTAAGCTCTCCAAATGGATTAACATCGTCAGCTGCGAATGAAAGCCTGACATTACGAGGTTCATTTTTAAAATCTACATATTTTTCCTCGATTTCTCTAAATGAAGAACCATCTGCAGGCATTCGAAGAACACCATCTCCACTTCTATTCTTTGAATGGTAATCTATAAACTGTGCTATGCTGTTACACCTGAACATTCACTGCAAACATGGAATTATGGGAATATGACGAAGAACCTTTTGAGGCACCTTTTTGGTTAGTTGATATGTTTGATATCTACTAGTACCACATTTCGGACATTCTGTTTTCAACGCATGTTCTCCGTAATATATAATATGATCTTTAGGACATGCATCTATAGTGTTATATTCCATTCCAAAGTGTTTCAAAATAGCACGTAGATCTCGATATGTTTGAGGTAAAGTATTTGGTGATGGTAACAAATATTCACCCAACAGTCTACAACATAAACAAAAACTAGTTAATGTAAAGATTATTAATCATATATACATACATACATACATACATACATATATATATATATATATATACATACATACATACATACATACATATATATATATATATATATATATATATATATATATATATATTGAATTATTATTTTACACATTTATTACAACTAAAAAAAGGGAAAATAATCAACATTTACATATATGTGATCATATATACATATTGCATACCTTAGGAGTTGTGTCATACATCTGTTCGACAAACTATTCATAACCTTTAAGTTCACCAGAAAAAATTTAGCAGAGAGAAGAGTTGCATTTGAGTGTTCAAAAAGTTGTTCACTTGAACTTTTAATCAGAGGTACATCATAAATATCGTCACTGCTATCTCCACCATCATCATCTGACTCACCATACAAGTCTTGGAGAATTTGATTTGTCCCATCATTAATGTGAACTGTCTCATTACTGTCATCATGATCTACCTCCATGGGATCATTAAAATTACCTTCATCATTCGCTTCATGTTCTTCACCTTGTACAACATCATTTCCAATACTAATATTTGCTATAATATTCTCTTGTATTGGTGCAAAATCATCTAATCTACTACTATTTAGATATGGAAGCTGGTTGATCATTTGCAAAAATTTGGGGGGCAACTGTGCCTTTATGAAAATTACAAACATTAATCATTAAACATTAGTGCGCATATAAAAAATATTAAAATAATATAAAATTTTACGATATAATCAAAATGAAGATAGATAATTAATTACCACGGGACTATAGCCATTCGATCCACCATCAATGTGCCCATATTTCCTACAATGCATTGTTTTTGTTGCTATTAAAACTCTAACATTATTTCTCATACAACTTTTTTTGCAAGGGCAATAAACTCTACCATCACCCCTTTCACCCTTTTGAATTTTTTTTCCACCTCTAATGTTTTCTTCCATTGATGCAAATTATCCTATAAAGAAAATAATAATTATATTTAGCAATTATCTCTCTCAATGGTGTAGAAAACCCAAGACGTGTTGAACTCAATGGGAGCTCAATAAGCAAAAAGAAAATAAAAGTGCGCTTTTTACAAATTTTGGGCTTTTTACAAAATTGTGGGCTTTTTACTCACAATAAAAAAGTGTATATCAATTTTATATTTAATATAAAATTGTTTATATTTTTAATAAAATTGTGGGATTTTTACAAATTGTTTATATTTTTTAATTTATTGTGGGATTTTTAAAAATTGTTTATATTTTTAATAAAATTGTCGGCTTTTTACTCCGTCGAGTGCCTAGCTCAACACCTACACTAATCACCATAGGACCGGGGCAAAGAGCCACAAGCTAAACCACAACCAAATCCAAGTCATGAGGGGTGGGGCTGAGTGCATGTGCTGAGTCCCAATTGATTGTATGAGTGTGCATATCCTTGGACTCGTAATCGAAACATGTGAAACCTCAACTCGTATATAAACACCAATATCGTTTATACGCCTGGTGAATGTGGGATTATCCCACCAAACACCCTTGTGATAGCCCATTTTATAATAAATTGAATGAATATTCTAATTCTAGTTTAACATAAAACTGACAATTTCAATACTCCCTTCGGAAGCCCTTTCTCTTTTTACTGGTTATAACACCAACCAACCCAGAATTTCAATTCTCGATGTGGAGCTTACATATATGGTTCAAACCATAACATAACTCATTTACACCTATAACCACCCTTCTATTAAAGCCCAAATAGATCCCGTATCCAAGGTTTCTCTTTTAATTTACACTCACATGATCTTACCACTGTATATCAACAAACATTACATGGAACCTCCGAGACATTAATTTAAATGCCAGCGCCAACATAAATTAATATCCGGTCCACATTTCAATTATGGGAAAATTCACGATCAAAAGTTCGAATCATAACTCAGTGGTTGCCTTAGGTTCTCGCACTCGCCACATTACTTAAGTTCAACCTTGACATTTTTTTAATCAAAATATAATCATGAACGCGACTTTTAAAACCTCACATCCGACATAGCATATCTATTAACATATATATATAATGCTCTTGGATTAAAACCCAAATTATAACTCTGCCTATGTGGACTTAACATTCTACCATTAAAACGTTCCGCGGAACCCACATTACATATGGCCCACCTCCATTAACAAGCCACTCGCATGCAACAACGGATAGCTTATCGCGTAGGGTTGAGTGATCCAATGAATGTAAAATAATATCACATTAATTTATTGCATGAGGGTTAATTTACCAACATCGCACGATATAAATGGTTTTCGTAAACCACTTATGGCCACGTGTCCATTGTAGGCTCATATCACATTTTTATTTTTAAATCTGCTTACAGCCTACTTACCCACGTGATACTGCTGGTTTTAGATTTCGAAATTGCTTCCACTATTTTCTAATCAAGGTTCCGCTTCTTGGTTCCGCCTCTTTTGTTCACAGTTTTACGCCTTTGTTCACTTGTTCTTTTTGCGTGGGATTTAATCACCACAACTATAGGAATGGATTCCGTCCAACCGTTGCAAGAGCGACACTCTGCCACCAACCGTCACCAGAGCAACACATTTCCACCAACCATCACAAGAGCGACACTTTGCCACCAACCGTCGCAAGAGCGACATATCATCTAACCGTCGCAAGAGCGACATTGCACCACCAACCGTCGTAAGAGTGACGCTTCACCACCAACCGTCGGAAGAGAGACATATTGCCTAACCATCGCAAGAGCGACACTTCGCCACTAACCATCACAAGAGCAACACATTGCCACCAAACGTCGCAATAGTGACACATTCTTCTCAATGTCGCAATAGCAACACCTTCCTCTAAATGTTGCAATAGCGACATCTTGTCTCTGTAACGTCGCAATAACGACATACTTTAGAAATCTGTTGCAATTACAACGCTATTTTTCAAACGTCGCAAGACTGACACTTGCCTCTAAGTGTCAATATTGTGACACTTGCCTCTAAATGTTGATATAGTGATGGTTTCGGGCGGGATTTGAAAAAGTTAAAAAAATTTAGGGAAATTTCTGACATTTGGTCAAAAGTGTCGGAACCAAGTGTCGGAATTTTCGCCAAATGTACTAGTGTTATGTCCAAAATTATTGCATGCATAGCAATAGCCATGGAAATGATTTATGTACCTGGTGAGTGGTTGTCCTTTCCATTTGTTTTCTTGAGGTAGTCTTCTCATTTGCTGGTTAAAGTTGATATGCCTTGTCTTACAATGTGCTGCAATATGTCCTGGTTTATGATAAGAGAAACATGTGATATTTTTCATAGGAGGAAAGAACCTCCTTTGAGATCTTCCAAAATTGTTCAATCGCTCTTCAGGAACAATTGAGCCTTTTGCAACTGCTTGCTTCATCCTCTCATTCTCTGTCCTTTCATGTTTTTGTTTGTTTCATTACACATCAGGTTCTTGCTGGCTTCTGCTTCCGTGGTTCCTTTTTGAGTTGCTTCATCATTCCTTTCAATGTCTGCCTTCTCCGAGTTCTCCATGTAGGCAATCTCACCTTCGAGTTGCTTACACAACTTTCTCCTTTCTTCCATCATTCTTCTAGCTGTAATAAGCTCAGATTGCTAAGGGTTAATTTTATCTTTTACATCTTTCACGAAACTGATATCCTTGTTATCTTCAACCTTGGACTTACTGGTTTCTCCTTCATAGCCTATCCCAGCCTTATGAGAGGGGATCTTTGAGCATTTAGAATCTGTTCCATCTATCCAGAACTTTTCATTTGTGGAATATTCATAGTTAATTCCCTTTGGGCCTTTTTTGATTTCTTCCTTAGGCTTACCACTTCTTCTTCCAATTTTTCACATTCCTGATTTTTCTCCTTTATTTCCATTTTTAGAATATCCTCTAATTTCCTTAATTATTCTAGTTCAACTTTCAGTTTGATAAGGTCTTTCGAGTCTGGTTCTTATTTTACATATTTGTGGAGAATTTATTTCTATTTTCTAGACTTGAGTTTAAGTTTTTCTATTTCCTCTAGGGCACTTCTTAGCTCCCCCTCAAGATCTACCTCACATTCTTCATCAGATTCTAGGAGATCATCTTAAAATTCTTCCTTGGACATTAGGAAAAATTCAGAGGTTCCTTCTTCATTGGAGGATTCATCTGAGCTTTCAGATGCACTGCTGTCTTGCTGAGCATAAAATGATTTTCTATTAAATCTCTTCCCTTTCTGCCAGTTATTTGTTATGGTTTTCTCTATTTCTCGAGTCTGATTCTTTTTTTTCTTATGAGGAAACTTAGATGCATAGTGCCCAACTCTTCCACAGTTAAAGAATTTAAATGGAATTTTACCTTTATATTTTCCTGAGCCTCTATCCAATATTCTAACAAATTTAGCCTCTTCTTCATCAGAGCAAGAGAATATATCTTCTTTTTCTTCTTTGTTCTTTTCTGTCTTAAAGTCTGCCTCCGTCACATTTGACTTCATATGTGGAAGTCTCATCTCATAGGCTGTTAGGTTTCCAAGTAATTGGTTCATGGTCAGAGTCTCCCAATCAGTTGTTTCTTCTATGGCAGAAACCTTGGGGTTAAAGATGGATGGTAAAGATCTTATAATATTTTGAACAATTACACATTATTTAATGGTTTCTCCTAGAGCTTTCATGTTATTCAAAATTTCTGCAACCCTCAAGAAGAAGCTAGCAATGTCTTCATCATCATTCATTTTTATATTTTCAAACTGAGCTCTATAGACTTGTATTTTGGCTATCTTCACCTTTTTTTCTCCCTCATGGATGCTTTCTAATGTATCCCATATTTCTCTGGTAGTCTTGTTGTGCATTACTTTGATAAATTATTCCTCACACAGTCCACTTAAGAGAGCATTCATGGCTTTTGCATTAGCTAAAAAATCTAGTTTGGCATCTTTCTCTGAGTCAGACTCCTTTGGGGCATATCCTAATTCCACAGCAACCCAAACTTCTATTCCTAGAGACATTATGTACGTCCTCATTCTTATTTTCCAAAAGGCATAATTTGTACCGGTGAACAAAGGGGCTTTATTTTTTGAGCATCCTTCTAGACTAGCCATCCTGGGGACCTAGGATCTCCTTCCAGTTGTTAAACTGATACAGAAGGAACTTGGCTCGGATACCAATTTTTGAACCCTTAGTTAAACTGAGGGGGGTGGGGGGTGAATCATTTTAACACATTCATGGACTTTTAAAAATTTCCTTTAAACTTATTTGCACCTTCATTTCATGATCAACTTATTACATAATGTAACAAGAATCTTAATATGTGAGCAACAAGTATTAAGCAGATTAGATACACCATATCAACACATAAACATCATGCACATAGACAATAGATATAAGTGGAAACCCATAAGGGATAAAACCACATATTATTATTGTTGTGATACAAAGGAAAGCTCCAACTCCCTCTCACCACTAATTTTCTGTAGGCTCCAACCTACATGAGGCTACTACCTCAATTCTGCAAGCTACAACTTGCAAGGAAGCTCCAACTCCCATCTATTTTCTGCAGGCTGCAACCTACAGGAGTCTCCTACCTCAGCCAGCTACAATTGACATCTATCAAGCTACAACTTGATATGGAAGCACCAACTTCCTCACATTACAATAAAAACACATGCTGATTTACCTGGATATTAGCTCTGTTCTATTCCTTCATCACTGCTATCCACCAGCCTTCATATCTACCTTATATCATCTCTGAATCTTCACAGCTTCTCTATCTACTCCTCCTTCTTTTTACCCTCTCTTCTCCATTTCTCCATTCTCTAACGTCTTTAAGCATATCTATGTGTCATCATTTATAGATATTACCTTATGACTGTTTGTATTCCACAGGGAATTCGAAGTGAATAGGTATGAATATTTTCCTTCCACCATCTTGTTTTCTTGCCTAGCACATTGGGAAAAATATAACAATATGTATACATTTCAATATTACAGTGGGTTATTTCTTTGCCTACGGAGACTTGCCTTTGCATCACAAACAATATAAAATTAATTAAAACATTTACATTTACATTTGCAACGGATATATCTCATTCAACCATTTTAGTTCTTGGCTCACTGTATGTTTTTATTTTCTGCTGCTATAGTGTAACAATTTTGCATACTCTCCTGCTTTTTATGCATGTACAATGCATTTCCAAAATTATGTTCTAAATATGGTAGCTTTCTTCAACCTTCATGGTTCCAACCATAGCCAAAATTTGCTTTGCAGAAACTCTGTCTTCACTTTTCTGCAACCATAATTTTGCAATCATAAATTTCAAATCAGATTTAAAATTATTTTACCTGTAATATCCCTGAATGATCTTGTTCTTCACTCATTCATTTTTGGAAATCTCTGCTCACTGCAATTGTGTATCTACTGCATATATAACTGCTTTATAAGTTTAGCACCAAATAAATCTCAAAGTCTCATGCATATAAAAATTCCTCTCCATTCATTTTCCCTGGGCTGGAAATTTAAATAAAATCTACATGCAGAAGCTTCTTCAATCAAAGGTCAAAAACTCATTATAAATCTGCTATTCTAAATCCATGAAATGGATATTGATATCTCAACTTCAGAGTCAAACCCATAGGATAAACCCATATATGCTAATTTCCATTATATGGGAATATCGAATTAACATTCGACATTTCAATAGCCCATTTCCTAAACTTCATGAAAATCGGATCAATATTCAAACCTTTCATTAAACCAAGGTATAAGCTTCATTTAATGGTTGAGCCAAATCAATATAATATTAAAGCTCTCGGCTTTAGCTCTATTATCATATTTATTTAAATTCCCATCCTATAGCAATTAAGACTTACCAAAGTTTGACCTTGGTTTAAGAAACGTGCCCATGCATATGGATGTTAATCAACCCAACATAAAATCTTCACGACATTAATTAAATCTTCAGTGCCAACATAAAATAACATTTGGGGCCCACAATATGCACAACTTACCTCTGCATTATTGACCATGCAACTTGATTTATAATCCCACGGTCAATCTCCTCTCGCGCTCCAACAATACTTTAGGCGCACATCCGACGGATATCGCTCGATTTAACTGCACTCTCTTTAACCCCTCAAAATCACGTGATAAGAGTGGTTTTACTCTTACCACTTTTTCCACATGTCCATCACTGAGCCATAACGCGTTCTAAAACCCAAATCTGCTTACCAATTGAGAGGTTGTGTGAGACCACTCTTGGTTTCTTCAAAACCGCTTTCACTATTTAATGTTCCGATTCCATTTATCGACTCAAGGTTCCACTTCAAAAAAACCCGTCTTTCTCTACGTTAATGCTTTGTTCACAATTTCATTTCAGTCCTTCAACACGAAATCTACACCCTTAATTTATCGAGTATTTCACAGCACTGTGACTCCTGCTTTCTTGGTTAAGCTATCAATCGGTCTTCAAACCTCTGTGCCTCCAATTCACGGGTTTATTTGTGCCATTACTTTGTAAATTCCACCTCTGTTCAATCTATGACTCCAAATAGGCCAGGTTTCCAGCCTCCAACTCTCTTCGGCACATAGATAGTGCATGATTGTTTCTCTATATTCAGTTATTGTGGTACAAATCCATCGTTATGAATACAATGAAATCCTCATATGTGGCTTCAAAGCCCAGTCTTATATTCACTGTATATACACAGCTGGGTGTATGACCCTCCTTTGAGATCGAATCTCCTTACATCTTTCAAGACCAAACCCTTGTTACATAGATTCAAGATGTTATCTCTCTTCCATATTATTGATTCAATCTATGATCGATGTATATAGAATTAACATCAGTGTTCAATATTAACACACAAATTCAATAGGTGAATGTTCCCCTTCACACCACACAGCTTCTTTACAAATGTGGCTTGCACGTAGAATGACAGAATTCCCTATCCCACTCAATTTGTTTGTACATAAACTCAGTATTTTCAAGGATATATAAACAAACCCTTCAACTTAAATCTGTCCCAAAAAATTATATGGATTTTCTTCAATTATATGCAGAACACCATTTAAAACCCCAATTATAGACTTTGTCCACACATTATTCAATCGATCAATGTACATATATTTCAGAACCAAATTCTTTCATTCATATATATAAAATCAGATACAAAATCATTCTTGATTTTGGCCAGATCGTCAAAATCAAATGGCCCTATCTCTGCTTCTTCCTGGTGTCTAAGCTGCCTATTTTTGCTGCCTTGGCTGCCTCTGCTCCTTGTCTGTCTCCTTTTCCTTATTGTTGGTTCTTCTTTGTGATAGTTCAGGTGCAGCTCCTTTGTTCTCCTTTGCCATCAATGACAATATTTCCAACAACAATTGAGTAACATAGTAACTCATTATGAGTCAATTAAGATAAAAATCACAATGAGAAATAACAACTGTGGAATATTGAAAACTAGCATTACCATTAATGATTGTACCAATGTGATATATCCCTTGATGAGATTTTTAATGTGACATAACCTTTGAAAAAAGTAGAAATTTGACATATTTCAACTTATGTGAACATCTCAATGTGACATAACCATTAACAAAAATGGCAATCCAACATAAGCCTTAAGAAAAATCATAATGTGGCATAACCATTGAGAATTGTAGCAATTTGACATAATTTGACCATGATCAATCATATCTAATGATAGTCAACATGGTCCCTAATAGTCATACATGTTCAACCATAGTAAAACTATTGTCAAACATGGCCAACCAAACTTAACAACCATGCTAATAATATGATTTTATTATTATTTTGATCTGATGTCTATACACCAACTAGTAACTGGAAAAAAACACATTATTAACATTGACGTGTCTAATACATGTTTATAGGCATATATTTAGAGTTATGTGAGTGCACTAAAAGAAAAAATGACATTGGTGAGGGTCATGCTTGTGATAGACCTTTAAGGTTTGTCACCAATGTCACATATGGTGACGGTCCTTAAAAAAGCGTCGCTGTAAGTGTATATAGTAATGGTCCTTTAAGGTTCATCACCAAGGCCATTTTCAATGACACTTTTGGTGAGGGTCGTTAAAGGCCCATCACTAATTCTCTCTTTGGTGACTCTTCTAGTGACGAACTTTTAATGACGCTCACCAATACTCTTTTTGTTACTTTTGGTGACGGTCAAAAAATGTTCGTCATCATTGATCATTTCAATGAGTTTTTGAAGACGCTATGTGCCTGTTAATATATATTTTTTCAAAATATAATGATTTAAAACCATTATTGTGGAGTATTTTTATAATATGTTCAAGGCCATAGTGGTTAGAGTTAGTGAATTTTTTAAGAAGTAATTAGTGTGTATCATTTACCCCATGTAATGACTAGTCAAATATATTTTTCCTATGATTCAACACATGATTCATATATTTTAAGTTTATTATCTAGAAAATTCCCTTTAGATAAAGTTCCTCTAGTGTGTGTAGGAAATATATTATTTAATACATAATCAAGCTCTGAAAATTCTATTAATGATAAAGACTTAACACTCCTCAACAATCCGAGCACACCTTAAATTAATGCTTTGGCACACACTAACATTTCTTAGCACCTCACATCTCTTGGAACATCTTGTCATGACACTGACACCCAAGCACATGGTGGCATGCACTAGCACAACATGGAACTCTCCTAGAATGTGTTGGCATGCATGTAGTCCCTAGTATGCCCCAGAACACCTTGGTTAAATGCATTGACATACATTATCACTTGGCACACAATGCCACTTGGCATGTATTGGGACATATTATTAGTGTGCCTAGAATGCCCCTTTTGAAAAAATATAAAGTCCCTACTTATTAACCAACTTATTGGTTCTCCGTTTTATTGCCTTGACACTTCTTGACACATATTGGCATACCCTGGCACCCTGCACATCCTTAGCACCTAGCATGTATTTTCATATCTTGGAACTATTAATCAGAACATATAATTAGCACACCCTGAAACTCCCAAGCACACTTTGGGAATTCTTGACATGCATTGATATTCCCTAGCATCCCTTACCAATTATTAGCATACCTTCTCACTCCCTCCTTGGCATGACAAATAGCACTCATTAACACTAGTCCTTGGCACATGTTCATAATATTCATTAACTTCCATGGATTTTTACCTAGTGCTCTCTTATTGTTTTTTCCTAGTACTCCTTAACACTTCTTGTTGGGCCTCAAAATAGTCCCTATTCTCACTCCATTATTCACCAAATATCTTCACATTACTTCCATATTACCTTCATGTCACCTTCATTTCACCTCCACATCATTACATTTACCTCATCATTGGGTTATAACTATGCTTTTCCAAAGTTTATTAATTCTTAACATTTTTAAGTGGATTTGTGGTTAAAATTTAGAAAATAATATGCTTATACTTATACCTAACAAGTAGAATGAGTTTGTTGACATGTCTAGGTACAAAATAAGCTTCCTAGGCACCCTTATGTGGCACTCTATGTTCAAATTCGAATTTGAGGAGATCATGGACCTCATGGAGAATATCATCGACCTCATGGAGGAGATCATGGAGGATAGGGTTATGTGTCACCATTGGTTGATAAATATGCGGGTCAAAGGAGGAAATAGTAGATTTACATTTATGAGTTTGCTATCATAGCTTTTGTATAGATAGGAGTGTTATCTCCTGCATTTGTATTCTTCATTTTTGTAATCTTAGTATCTTATAGGTTGGTAGTGAGAAGTTAGATTGGAGAATCAATGTAATGGTTGCAATTGCAATTTGCAATTGATGATGAACAAGATGGAGCTTCTTTGATCCTCTACATTTGACTTTTCTTTTCGTGTGCTTGTGAATCCTTGGTAGGATCCCCATTGCCTAGCAAGTACACTTTTATTTTAGTAAGCTTTTATTTTATGTTGTTTAGATTAAATTATTAGGTTCATAAGTTTGGAATATTAATGAATGACCTTTCGTAAGAAAGTAATAATATTTCCTTCAATGAATCTGATTCGTTATTTAATTTTTGATTTCATTAGTTTAAGTTTCTGGTTTATATGCTTGAGATATAAATGAATAGTCTCTTGTAAGAGAGCTTTAAAATTTCATGCAATCAATCAGAATTAGGTTTAATTGCTTTAATTTCATTAGTTTAATAGTTTGTTGATTAAGATGATTAGAAATATTAATGAACAGTCTCTTGTAAGGGAGCCTTAATATTTCTTACAGTTATCACAATGTCTTTAGATTTCATTTTTATTAAATAACTAAATAGGTGTTGAAGATCCTAATGAATAACCTCTTGTAAGGGAGCTTTGGTATTTCTTCACATAGCTTAGTTTAGTTTGTCTCTAAGTCCATATATTTTGGATGATCCTTGAAGTTTACTTACCCGGATTGATTGTAAATTAAACTCTAATTTGCATCCACATTTTAGACCAAACACTCCTCAACATGCATTAGCACTCTATAACACCCCTTAGCACTCTTCAACATGCCCTTCCACTTCATAACATGCATAACACTCTCTGACACATATTGAAGCTTGGCATCTATTGGCACTTGGAAAGATTTATCACATATAGAATACATTGAGATGCCTTGGTATGGTTTTCCATGGTTTAATATTAAATTTGTTTGAGATTAGTTGTTGGAAAGTATATGAGAAGCAAGAAAGGAAGACTTGGCACTTAGAATACACTAAGAATTTTCACTTGGAACCTATTGTTGCCTAGTGTTGGTGTCCTTAGAATGCCTCTATTGGAAAAGGTAAATTGATGACTTATTAACCCTCTTATGTGTTCATTTCATTGTAGTTTAACTTGTTTCTCCCCTTTGTTGCCTTGACAGTCCCTGGCACGCATTGACACACCGTTGCACATATTGGCATGCCTTATCACTTGGCACATATTAGCATGTTTTACATGCCTTCACACTATTTGGCACATCTTAGCATTCCCTATCATGCCTTGGCACTCATGTAATCACAGCTAGCCTTTACATTTTTTCACGACATGGGAATCCAATCAAGTCCTTGGCTACTCCAGTTCATGTGACAATATTGGCCTGCTTCAACCACAAAAACTTGACCAATTGCACCTACTACAAGTAGATTGTGCCTTGTTCACCTAAGAACTACTTATAACTCATCTTATGCCATGCATGTCCAAGCTCAACTTGTCCCACTTCACTAGTTACCAAGACAAGGATCACATGATCTAGCCATGGCCATAAAACAAATATGCAACATAGCTTACATAGGAAATATTTTACTTGTATGTTCAGTTCATATAAATAGTAGAACATTAACTGGGAGTTTTCAAGAACCACAAGATGCGCAAGGCACACAAGATATAAGTCAACACAATCCAAGTGCCCCAAAACATATACACAACGATGTACAATATGCAATTATCTATAATATTATAAAACATAAGCATGTAGCCAAAGTGTGCCACATCTCATATAAAAAAATAGCTAAAGGAAAAACAAAGTTGTGCCTAGAACAAAGTGATCTCCCTTTGTCTAAAACTACTATGTCGAGCCTCATATAACAATCATATGCTTTCCTCCTGTAAATCCTATTATGAAATTATCCTTAGCACACTTGAAATCGCTGACACTCCCTTGCACACACTCTTGTTCGTTCCTTTCCATGCATTTTGACCTAGTTATCCTTTGTTATGCCCCAACACTCCCTGACACTCTTCAACATGCATTGACATTGTCCTGCATGTGTTAGCATGCTTAATTATTTTGCATGCCCTAGCCCCCCTAGTTATCATGCCCTCAAAACTGCCCTCACTTAATTTGAAACTTGGGAACCCAACCAAGCCCTCACTTGACTACAAGAGCTTGACCAAGTTACGATTACTACAATTAGACTATGTTGTTGAGGTACTCCACAAGCCTATTAAGATGGGTTTGTGTGAGTTTGGTCACAACAATATTTGTTGGAAAAGAAGCTAAGGAAAGGGATTTTGGACCCAAGATGAGGTTTAAAATCTAAAAGAAAATTAAAAAGGAAAATTAATATTTCCTAAGGTCTAAGTGGATAAAACCCACATAAGTTCTAGAGGGTTCATATGAGGTCTAGGAAAATATATTTAAGGAGGCCTTAGGATGAAGGAAAGAACAATATTGCCAGTTCTAGTAGAAGAGGACTTACAATTGGTGTAGTCTATAGGGATGATGGAAACAATCGCCTGAGTTGACTCCAGTCACTCCCAAATTTAGGTGCATGCATGAGAGATTGAACCCGTAATTTATTGCTCTACTATTACTGAAAGTAAACGAAAATTTGAAGGTTTGGCTCAACTTGACATAATTTGGCGAGTCAAACCAAAAGAAATTAATGTAGATGCATATGTGTTCGGTCAAAAAATCGATTTGTTGGATGCAGATATTAGGCAGAACTTAAAGATAATTGAGCCCATATACTCTCGGACTCAAGCTCTAGATATTAAATATTCATTTACAAAGCATAAGAAACTAATTATTTCCAGTGCAGAACTGAATATAGTCCCAAGATAATCCGAATCAGCGGACACCTCAACACTGAAAGAGGTGTTACCCATAAGGAAACCCTATTTTATCTCGACGATTGACTTCGAGACACACGTCTTAAATCTTACAGTGGTTCAGCCTGAGATAGGGGAAAACCAACAAATGGTTGGATCTGGGACCTCTTCCCTGGCCAAAAACCTTGACAGAGTGTCAGACATGGACATGATAAATTTACATCATCAAGCGGGTGAAATTGTAGCACGGAGGCTATTGGAATCCATTGCATGGAATAAGAAGATGCAAGCCATGATCGATAAGGTCTCTGAGAAATTGAACATAGCTCGTACGACCTTGCGCACCAAGACCAATTAGATCAAATAATTGGAGGATATTTTCGTGCACCAGTTTGGACACCCTAAATATATTTCTCCTCTAAATAAATTACTGCAGAAGAAAGAAAAAGAGATTAAACAGCCCCAAGAAATCTTAAAGATCTCAGACCATGACCCTCATGTTCTGATACAATATTTCGAGAAGAAATAGGAAGTCAAAATTCGTCTTCAGGAAATAGAATCTGCTATGTAGATCAAGGAAGAAGAGTGACATAGTGCTCTCAAGAAGCTAGAGGCAGTCATAGTAGAATCTCATGAAAAAGAGGGGCGACACCTAAAACTCTTGGTAGAGTATAAGAATTCAATTTAAATGTCTCTTAGTTTGGTCCAGAAAACTGAGTCAAAAGATCCCAAGTTATTACGCATCAATATTACTCAGTTAGAACAAGAGTTGTAGTTAGCCAAAGAATAAATCACAAGAGTTGACCACAGAATCGACGTCGTCATGGGGAAAAAGAAAATCAAAATTGAGCAGATTCAAGATGCTCTAAAGGATAAACATAATGAGGTAAAAAATCTAGAATAAGTTTCACATGACATAGTGATAGGAAAGGAGGTACTAATGCAGGCTAAAGGAGAAATCTAGAGAGAGTTTTGGCAAAAAATCACTACGGTTGAGTCATTTGTGAGAATTCTCTTGTAGTGTGAAAAGGCTCTAATACAAAGCTCCAGTCTAGAGGAAGATTCTACATATGAGACCTTAGATAAAAGGTTGGAAGACCTATATGAAATCATAGATATTGTTAATAAATTGGAATATGGAACTTTAGTAGAACTAGAGCTACCTCCTAGAGACGAATGTGTTTTCTCTTTGGTTATGTGAAAGGAGAAGCAAGTCGTTATGTAGGAAACATGGGATGAATTTGAAAGAGTTATCAAAGATATAAATGACTTCATAACCGAGTGGAATTATTTAGGAAGATTCAATGTGCCATCATTTTGGAATGAGGAAAATTGGGCAATTTCCTGGCAGAGGATCTTTGATCAATTGAAAGAAACGAAATATGATCTGGTTTTTCTAGCCATGCCAGGAGAAGAATTAGTTTCTTCTTCTACGATTTTCAATGCACTTTGCAAGGAATTTACTATTTTGTCTAGGGTAAACAAGATCATACAGAATCTCCCTGCCACCAAGAATTGAATAAGATCATGTTTGGTGGTGGAAATTTCCAAATACAAGAACGTGCCTTGGTTAGCTACTACTGAATGGGACAAGTTAGTAAAATTGAAAAATCGCTTTAAAATAAATGCAACAATCCAATAGTTCTCTTATATGTCATGGGTCACTAAACCCATCCCACCAATGTAGTCTATAACAGATCAACCGGAATACTAGAACGAAATTTCCCTGATCACAACTCAGGCGCTAACTGTCAAGATACGTGGGGTGCACACGCTCTATCCAATGGGGCTGACTAAAAGGACCAAGTCATCAAAGATGCAAAGGCGGCACAATTCTTAATAATTTCATTGCCAAGATTTACTTTACTTTTATTTATTTTAATTTCAATTTCAATTGGTTACAAGAGAAACAATTACTAAACAACTATTTTGAAAACTATTATTTAAAACCTTGTTTCTCATCATGGGGGATTGTTGGCAAAAGAAGAAAAAGCTTTATGAAATACTGAAATTGACTATACATGATACAAAGTTTTCATTTTCAATATTGAAAGTATGAACTCACAATTTTTATTAGTTCTATCTTTTCTTCCTACTATTTTGATTTGTAGTCACAACGAATTAAATCTGAGGCTCACTCTCATTTAAGTAATAACTTATTTGGTTTTTATTTTCCGGTATCTATATTATCAACATAATTTTTGAATGATTAGTCTTGAATTATTGATAACTAAATATCTATATTTTTTTTAACAATAATTCATGTTTTATCAGTGATTTCAATTTTGTATGTTTCTCTTGTGGTGTTGCTATATCTGTTTTATTTTAAGGTGTGCTATGTTCTCTAGATTATAAAGTTTTACTCTCTTGTTATGAATCTCAGTCACGATATTTACTATTAGTTGTTTTCATTTACAGTATAGAGTAAAATGAAGATGCCTACACTTGTTGAAAATTTTCTTGCTTAACTTGAGGATAGTTCTTGTTGAAGAGGTTAATCCCCTCTGCGGACAGAGGCGATCCCTACTATCCCAGATCGGGTCTAGCAACAATCAAACATGCTACAACGCAGGTTTCTAATTGAAAATAAACCGAGTTTTGATGAAGGCTTACCTGGAATCCAACGCTGTCGTCTGTAGAAGAGGTGGTGCTCCCGTTCCTTTGCCCTGGCAGATCACAATCCTCACGATCTCTGTGATCGGACACCTGCACATGTAAGAAAAAACACAAACGCAAGCATAAAATCTAGTATATACAACTATATGTCAGTCAAAGAGGACATAACTCATGAACACAATCAAGAACAAGAGTGGAACCATAACCAATAGTCGCTTATCACTAATGAGTCAAAAGAAGAATACAACCATAGCTTCGATGCAGCACTCTCCTTTGGTGGGTCGTCAGAACAACATGTATCGATAAAGCCTGTCAAGGATGGGACAAGCCTCTCTCGCCGAATACTTGGCAATAGTCTCCTTGCTTGGATTTTTCCTTAAGGGAATCAAGAAGGCTCTTGCAGCATAAGGATGTGGAAGCTCTTGGGAACTAGCTTGCAAAGGAGATGGGCAAGTTTTTATAGATGGAGGAAGGGGAGTTGGGATCCCTATAATTATGGGATTGGCCCTATCATCAAGGAAGCTTCCATGAGAGGTGGAAAACCACTTTGCCTCTATGGAAATCCATAGCCAAACCTCCGAACTCAAGATAGATATCAGTCCAGGAATATTTTAGGACGAAACTTTTGCCATTTATTTTTAAAAAACACCTCTTAATATGGTTGGCGTGGGTGTGGCTCTATGACAGAACGCCAATTGGTGCACCCTCTTTGGAGGATTTTCCCCCTTGGCACGAGGGCTTAACTGTGGAACCACGCCAATGGAAAAATAGCTATTTTTAGGGTTTTTTGCAGGGAGATGTCTTCAGGGCAATGAAATCTCATCTTCAGAGGGATGAAATGAAAGTATTTTCAAGTCTTGTCTCTGCTCACAGGTCACGGAATAAGCCCTCCAATGTGCAGGATGGGGAATGGCAGGGACGGTGACAAATTGCTGTGTAACAGATGCCCCCTAAAGCATGAGGCCCGAGAGAGAGAGAGGGGTGAAATGCTTTACGAGAACATGCTGACTGAAAACACTGCCATCGGAAAAAATGCGGAGCAAAGTACAACTGATGTCTCAGATACATGAAATATATGCGTGGTATGGGCGCAACCATCCATAACAGAGTATAAAAAAATCGAGATCCAAGGCATGGACGTAGCCATCCAGTGCAGATCGATAAATAGACTCAGGTATGGTCGCAGCCATCCAATCAGTGAGTCATGTAAATAATCATAAAAATCCACAAAATCGCAGCCTGGATTACAACAGACACAATCTAGGGTCTTTTGATCCACCTCGACCCGAACAGAGTACAAGTTCAAGCATGCGAATATGTGAGCTGAAGTTGAACATGAAAGAACATCGTCTAATTACCAGCCAATGATGAAAGCTGTTAACAGACGTGAGAGGAACCACCAATAATGATAATGGCCCTCAAGGTACTATAGGTACAATCTACGGCATGTGAATCAATGAGCTGGCGTCGAACACCCGTAGAATCACTCGATCGGAGGCCAATGATGAAAACCTCACGGCGAATGCGATGAACCTACCATTGAGGCATGCAGGCTCTAAGGTACCATCAAGGAGTCTCTAGAACAACTTCCTGGATAATGAGCTGAAGTCGACAGGAAGTGACCTTGACCAAAGGTGGGCCATAATGTTTCCCACATCATCGACACGAGACAGAGGAACATGATGTTTTTGTGAATCAGGATCATATGAGAATCAAAGGAAGGTTGATACTTTGCAGAGGTCAACTTCTCTTGAACATATAATGGCACAATAGTGGATTTGGCAGTATTTGACATCAACGGATCGGAGGTCATGGTGACAAGGCAACGAGCAGATGAGAGGTCAAAAGGGATTATCAAAATCCACGGAGGAAAGTGAAAAACGATATGAGATGTCCCTAACCCAACACGAATGTAGACAAGTGCCATGTTCAAGAGCAACATACTGCCAACACGACAATGATGCTGGTTCCATTTTTCCCCAACCATTTCTGGCGAGTACCCCAATTATTTTTGACAATAAGCTTGAAGGGGATAGCATATGCTTGTAATATAAGTCCGCCCTTCGAGTGAATCCGTCCTAGTACATTTAACGAGCCCTAGGAAGGATAAACTCAGATAACGTCATTTTGACTGAATCCAATGTCATCAGGGTTTAACAAGTCTGACAAAGGAAGAACTTGGCGTCTTTTCATATTTAGAGAGTTTGAAAAGATAGCAGAAAAGTAAACTCCAGCGGTCCCTTTTCATAGATAGTTCCTCGGACCCGAAAAGGTAGAAAACAATATCCAAGAAAACCTCCTAGTCGCGATAGGCTAGGGTATTCCTTTTTCATAAATAATCCATCCCAACCCGAAAAAGGGGTAAACGTATACTGGGTAGATTTCGATTCGTGTCCACTTTAACGAGATCGAAACGACAAGGGCCTCGATGATCTTTTCATGTTTAGAGAGTCAGAAAAGAGCTAAAAGATGACTCCAAAGTGACTTTTTCATGTATTTACCGAGTCTGAAAAAGTATAAAATACAACTCGTTTCACCATTTAAGTCGCGTAAAAAACCTGTTGCTGCACAAAAAGCAAGTGTAAAACCCATTTTTGACAAAATATATTAAAATATTTAGAAAAATAACTTTCAAAACCTATTTTAAGTTCAAAAAGTTATAAATATGTCAAATGGTAAAAATAAAATTACTTTTCACTATTTACCTCACTGAAGAGCAGCAGTGGTCCATTTTGTGTGCAAATTTGTGACGGTGATTGCGACCAATCCGGGCTACCATTTAGATCCCTGTCTATTCTAGGTAAGAGGTGCTTCTTTGTACTCCATTTCAATCTATTTTTCATGATTTTTTATTGTATATTAGACTTCTATGAGGAATTTTTGAATTTTTAGGGCTCTGTCCATTGGCGCGGGTATCTGGCACCGACCCGCGCCAATGGCCTTTTATTTCCAAAGGGCCTGCGCCAATGACGCAATCCAATTTTCCACTTGAAATTTCCACACAATGAATGAATTGCATGAATTTTTAAGGATAACAGAGGTCTAATTGAAGTTTTTTGACCATGTGAATGCAAGCAACCAATCAAAATGGTCATTGAGTGGAAAGAGAGGGAGCACGGGGAAGAGGATGAACAGGCCATGGAGAATGAAACTTGCATGAATGCCCTCAAGAACTGTGGGCTTAAGAAGTTCTTCCTGACACCTTTCTTATGAGCTCAGCCTGAGCTCCTACAGTACCTGATCATCATATGGGACGAACATGAACAAGTGTTCAAGTTGTGGGACCAAGTATTAGAACTGGAGGTCTCTGACGTATACTTCATAACCGAACTATTGTGCAGAGGTTCGGTGCCCATATTGACAGGGAGCAGACTGTCTGGTGAGAATATGGAGCAAGTGATGGCACGAGTGTGCCGAGGGGCATGACTGGGATCAGGAAGTGGAAAGGTGGACATCCATACCATTCATAATCTAGCACTCAGGGTAGTGCTTCATACCATCATGCGGGTCATGGGATCGTAGGCACCGCACGAGGCAACAAAGGCCCAAATCTTACTGGCCTGAGAGTGCATGAGTCCCCTATTGTTTGACTGGGCCACTGCAGTGACAATAAATATCAAGAGACAGCTCACGAAGTGTAAGCAGGCCAAACTGAAATAGTTTGGCTACGGTTCTATCTTGGTATCATTCCTTCTGGAACGATTACCAATCTTCCAGGGCCAAGGGGCCATAGTAGCTGAGCCAATTCCACGAGAGCCAAGAATGGCTCGCTGGGCGGCACTGATGCCCAGAGTTGGAGGAGGCCAACAGATGTCCTAGAGGATGGAGTTTTTTGGGTGGTTTCGGCGTCAGTTGATTGTAGTGGAAGATTGGCCATATGCAGGAACCGATTTCACTGGAGACCCAGATCTCCCACTGCCGGAGGGAGATGATTGGGACGAGGAGTTGGGTATGATCTCTTCTCCTTTTGATTTTATATTTTATGATTTTTTTGTTAATACATGTTCTTCCTGACACATTTTATATGTATGTAAACGTGGGCCAGAGAGACCAACCAGTATGTCTCCTATTGCGCGGAGGACTCTTCCCACACTTGATCCTCAGGCAGAGGGTGCAGAGGGGGGGGAGTTGATCCAGAATCTTGAGGGTATTGCCCGAGGGATCCCAGACGATGCCCGGCTGGCAGATGTACCGATGGCGTACCAGAGACATACAGTGGGAGTGCCTAGTCGCCTCCACCGACTTCTGAGACGCTTAGTGCGTGCAGTCACTTGTTATCATGAGCACCATGCGGATTAGACTCCTAGGGATTTCATCATGCATATTTTTTGAGAGACATGTCGTCTCCAGATGTATTAAGATGAACATGTATATTTTGATTTAATGTGATGCACACTATGCAAACATTCGATATCTATATATATACATATCTATTCCTGGATGGATTTTCCTTTTACATGTGATGGTGATTTACAAATTGTGCAAATGTCTATCTAGAACCAAATTAGCTACTGCATCAGTTAACACATTCATATGCCTGGGTATATGTTGATATGTAATATAGTCAAAATTTCTTTCCAGTAAACAAATACGCAGATAAATACGTAAAAGGGATGGGTTTCTTACTGAATAGTGTCTGTTCAGTTGTGATACTACAAGTTGCGAGTCTAGATACACAAGCAATTCACGGATACCGAGGTTTACAACTTCGTTTAATAATTCTAATACAACACTATATTCCGCGATGTTATTTGTAGTACGTCCCAGACACACACCTTTCAGGTTGACCAAGTCACCAGCAAGATCGTAGATTACCCAGGCCGTCGAAGACAGATTCCTGGTACTGCGGGAGGCACCATCCGCGAAACCAACAAATGGATTGATGGACATCTGCACAATCATGAAGACCCAATTAGCAGAAAGACGTTTACATGGAAAACCACACCACACATTCACACAAATGAAATAACATACTTATGTACACACACCACACCAAAAATAAATTCAAGCGTAGTATTTTTTCAGGTACAGCCCATTTCTGGGTTGCGCCAGCGAAACTCCTTCATAATCTATAAGCTCATAAGCCCCATTCTTCAAAACACATTTTACTATGTAGGGCCCATGACACATAGGTTGGAACTTACCGGCCCCAAGCTTGTCATGCACTTGATCGTATAGGAGGATGAGGTCTCCTTCGATAAAGGAACGTGGAGAAACTGATTGATCAAAGTGAGATTTGACCTGCTTCTTTTGTGCTTCAATGAATAAAGCACCTAAATGGCTGGTTTCATCTAACCGTTCCAGATACAAAAGAGGCTCTTCCTCAGCAGAAGTATCAGGTAGAAGTTCCACAGCTAATTTCAAAGAAGGAATCTCGCATTCAACCAGAAGAGTTGCTTCCAGACCATACACCAACTGAAATGGTGTGAATCTAGTTTCACTCTTTGCAGACGTCCGGTATGCCCATAGAGCTGAGAACAGTTAGAGGTGCCAATTATATTTGTGAATACCAACTATTTGTTGAAGCATAGTAACCAGAACCTTGTTCACTGCTTCAACCTGGCCATTTGCCTGAGGGTAATATGGCGTTGAGCTATCGTGGCATAAGCCCAATATTGTAGTAAGCTCGGCCATCATATAATCTCGGAAATGAGTACCATGATCGGTGATGATGGCTTGAGGGACCCTGAAATGTGCAATGATGTGGTTGAAGATGAACTGAGCAGTCGTCTTACTGTCGGCAGCAAGTGTAGGCATTGCTTCGGCCCACTTGGTGAAGTAGTCGACAACGACGATTATATACACATGCCCCCCGACCGAACGAGGGTTACACGTCATAAATTCCACGACCGATTTTGCAAAAGGGTCGATGGTAATAACAGGATGCAAGGGGAGAGCCGGCGCGTGCATCTTGCGCTGAACCACCTGGCACGCATGAAATTTACAGACTGCAACGATATAGTCTTTGAATATGGACGACCAGAAGTAACCTGCTCGCAGAATTTTCTGGGCAATAGCATATCTGGACATATTTCCACCACAGGAACCATTGTGGCAGTCATTTAAGACCCTTTCAGCCTCTTCCAAGGTTAGGCACCGACGGAGCACCGAATCTACTCCAAAGCGGTATAAGGTATCTCCTACGATGCGGTAGGGTTGAGAGTGATGCCGAATCCGTCGTTGGGCATCTTTATTCAACTCAGACCAAAATGTGGAGGTCTGAAGATACATGATTATGTCGCCGTACCAAGGGTCGCGAGTATTGATGAGGAAAAGAGTTTCGTCCGGGATATGATCCTCGGAGAGTGAAGGAGTGGAGTCTGTCGGGAGTGCGCATATAAGATCCGTGAAAACAAGTGATTTGGTTGACTTAGCAGTAGTGAACTCTAAGTCAAACTCTAAAGGATAACGGGGGGGGGGGTTGTGCGTGTATGGCATTAGCGATGCTACGGTGATAGTTAGGAAGACGAAGCAAAGGAGCATTAATGAGTAACGTCTTCAGCCTCTCAAAGGATTGTTGAGCAATTTTGTCCTAATGGAAGGGAATGTTCTGCTTTAATAGGCACGTGAATCCTTTAGCCACCTCCGTGTAGTTCGGGATAAAGCGTCGAAGGAAGTTTGTTTTTCCTTGCAGACTCTGCAACTGATATAATGAGGAGGGTGATGGGAGATTGATGATAGCCTCGAATTTTAAAGGGTCAAGGAGAATTCCATCTTTGGAGACTATGAATCCCAAAAGACGGCCAGAATCTACGCAAAGGACGCATTTGTGAGGATTAAGCCTAATATTGTAGTGCCTATAATGAAGGAAAATCTGGCGGAGTTGTTCAGGGTGATCCTCTCGCCTAGCTGAATGAGCTGGCAAGTCGTCTAGATAAGGCTGAACGATATGGCTAATGTCATGGAAAGCATAATACATCGCACGCTGAAAAGTGGCTCCAACGTTCTTCAAGCCGAACGAGAGCTTTTTATATGCGAAAGTACCCCATGGATAGATGAATGTAGTCTTTTTTTGATCAGCAGGTAGAATATTGATCTGATTATACCCCGAGAAACCGTCCATCAAGGAATAAATCTCACTTCCGGCACATTCGTCGATGATCTGGTCTATGAACAGAGTGGGATAATTATCCTTCGGACAGGCGTGATTGATGTCGCGGTAATCAACACAGACCTTAATAGTACCCTACTTTTTATCGACAAGGACAATGTTGGAAACCCATTCTGTGAGGGGGATGGGATAAATAAAGCTCGCATTCAAAAAAATTTCAACTTCTGCCTTAATTGCAATGGCTTTACGAGGATGCATTGGGCGTAAGCGTTGGCACACGGGCTTCGCACCAGGGTAGGTTGGAATCTCATGCACTATGATACTGGGATCGATCCCAGGCATTTCCTCATAAGACCAGGCAAACACGTCTCTGAATTCTTTGAAAAGATCAGTATAGACCTGTATCTCATTAGGAGAACAGGTCACTCCCACATGTATATTCTCAATGATCCCCGGTTTAACGGAGATTTTGATCGGGATGGTTTGAGTTATATTAATCAGGTTTCCCTTCGAAAGAACTTCGTGCATCAAAATGGGCGTTTGGAGAGGAGGAGTATGAACCTGAGATGCATAATTCTCTAGAAAATCTAACATTTCCCCCAGGCTAGGCATGAAATAGGAACGATGATGTCCATCGCTCCAAGGAAGCTCCTCAAGAGACATGGTTTCAACAATGGCTTCATCGGAAGGAAAAGTCTCTTTGAGAGGATCAGGTGAATCGGCCTGACCAAGCCAGGGGGATTGAGAGTAGACATCTAGAGCCATGCTCAAAGGAGCATGCTAAGGAGGTGGAGGATCAGATGCTGCAACAATTTCACAGTAGCTAATCTCTATTGGAGTCAAGGGCATTGATTCTCCAAACTCAAACACCTGCTTAGGTGTAGGGATTAGCCAGGGGGCATCATACCTGGAAATAATGTTAACTTGAGCGGTGTGCGGTGGTGGTGTAGGAAAAATACCCATGAGGATGGGGTCCTTGAAGAGACCGGGTCCTACACTGTCAGGGGGATTTGGGATCTGATCCACGTATGGAACGTTGTTCTCGGAGGTGGAGGTGAAGAAGGAAAACTGATCCACCGTGATGATTTTTCCCTCATGAGGGAACTTAAGAAGTTGAAATATGGGGGATGGCACGCATAGCATGGCATGAGTCCAGCTGCGGCCGAGAAGTATATTGTAGTTGAGCCTGGCGTTGACTACTTCTACTTCTATGTTGACAGTCTTCCCCTGTAAAGTGATCGCTAAGCTCTCAAGAACACCCAGGGGTTTGGATTCCCGACCATCGAATGCCTCTAGGGCATTGGGAGATGATGAGAGGGCTGGAGAGCTGATGGCCTTCCAGCAAGCGGACGACATAACACAGGTAGAGGCACCTTCATCCACAACGGCCCTATGGATGTTAAGACTGTTGATCCCGACTTGAATAACAAGAGCGATTTGATGTGGAAGTCGGGGGGTGAAATTCTGTAAGTCGAAGGTGAGAAGACTCAAATCAGCGGGATCAATGCCACCTATTGCAGACAATAAAGCCTTCTGTTGCAAAGGAAAAATTTGAATAACTTCTAGTACAGACATAGCAGAAGGCGCCTGTTCCAAATCCTCAACAATACTGTAGTGCTGAGTGGCACGGGCATTCGGATTATAAGAAGATCTTCGTAAAACACCTTTAGAAGGTGGCTTCACAACAGGTTCAGGAGTAGGCTTATCGATTTCCAATGAACCAGAGACAGGTGGGGGGGGTGGTCCATTCACAACTTCCTTCCCAAGTGTCTGCTGTGATTCATTGTAATCCTTCGAACGTGTGGCAACAGAGATAGGTGCAGCACCATTCATCATAAAAACTTGGGACCCAAATGGTGCAGATGGTGAAGGCTGTTCAACCATCTGGGTCTGCTAAGACGGGAATGGTTCTTAAAGAACTGTCGGAGTCCCTTTAGAGCCTTTGAGAAGTTGACTAACTTCAGATCGTCGTGGAAAATCCTTGGTATAATGGTCTCCTTCACAAATGAGGCAGGGGTACTTCGGTTTACGTTGAGAACCATCCTCAGTATGAGATTTGGATTCTGGCTTTGGGGCGTCGGATTTGGATTTACCTTTGCCCTTATTTTTCCCTTTGGAGGCTTTCTTCGTAGGATTGGCCTGAACGGCGTTCACCTCTGCAGTTTTTCCAGAATCGGTAGTGGCGGGAGGAGCAGAATTGTTGGATGAGTTAGACTTCTACTTCCCATTCGAAGATTTCTTCGAATTCTGAGACATGGAACCGATGACACCATCCACTGCAGGGGTAGGTGGAGCCTTAGAGGTTTCGGACCATGGAGCATCAGGCAAGATATCATAAAGCGTGCCGGACTGAGAATATACAAGATCTAGATATTGGGCACGCACAATGGCTTGTTCCTCCATCACACACGCTCCCATCGCAATATCTTGGGCGATTTAGTTCACAAAGGAGGTGGTGAACCAGTGAGTTAGTATCTAATCAGGTATATGAAACTTTATCAGTCTATGACGGCGCCGCCACTCATGAATGTGATTAGAAATGTGAGTGGCTTTGTCCTCCTTCAAAGAAGTCAGGAGGTGTGTCCTCGCTTCATAGTGAATCGGTAACTGAAAGTGCGTCAGAAAAGCCATGGCTAAGGAATTGAAATCTTGGAAGATGCCACGAGATAACTCGATGTACCAATTAGTAGCAGCTCTAGTCAAAGTGCGCTGGAAGAGGCGCAGATGAATTGAATCATCGACCCAAGAGTTAGATGAACAACAAAGATGATACGTCATCACATGCGCTTGGGGGTCCTCCCCAGCTTTACCCTTAAACTTGGGGCAATCACCTGGTATGTTGGTAGGAACCGAAGGCCAATAAGGATTATGAAAAATTGGATCATTGGTCAATTTTTAAACATTCGGAAACTCCAAGGTGGCCAAGAATGGCAATGGCGGATTAACTGGCATGCCAGGCCCGAGATGAGGACCGGTACCTGTACTCCATGCTATTTTGGAATATCCTTGCCCCCATGGGTTTTGTCCCGTAGGATTTTGACTGTAGGGGGTGCAGGTCGTGTAACCAGATTGATTTGGCTGCTGGTAACCAGTGTGTGGGGCTTGATAACCAGAGTACGGACCCTGATTATATGACGGCCCAGTGTAAGCAGCATTTGGATTTGGCTGCTGGGTATAGGTAGAACTGGGCTGATGAGGATAATACTGAGAACCTTGGGGTTGGTTATAATTCAGTTGAGATTGACCATGAGGATAATAACCACCATGAGGATGAGTCGGTTGTTGATAGGTGGAACCCTGCGGAGCTTGATAACTAGGGCGCAGCTGTTGATTTGGCTACAACATCGAATAAATAGGTTGCTGGGCAGGGTTAATGGAATGAGCGGGTTGCCCTGGGTGAATAGGTTGACCCGGCTGAGCGGGCTGCCCTGAGTGAATATGTTGACCTGGATAGACATGCTGTGCCAGTTGCGCAGGTTGGCCTGGCTGTAAAGGAGCCCCAGGTTGTGTTGGATGGGCCGGTTGGCCTGGAGGCGGAACACCAGGTTGTACCGGATGGGCCGGTTTGCCTGGTGGAGGAATAGAGCCAGGTGGTTGCTGGTAACCGGTTTGACCTGGAGCAGGACTATAGAATGGTCCCGAATGATATGCAACATTGGAAACAACAGGATACTGCGGTTGCATAGGTTGAGAAGGCTGGATTTCCCCCCCAGGACCATAGACCGGTCTTGGTTGGTACCCCGGCTGAGGCTGCACAGGTTGACCGGAAGGGTTGTAATACTGTCCTTGCGGACCGTACGATGGCCCTTGCTGGCCTGCAGGATAGCCTTGCACAGGCTGCCCCTGTGGGTCATAAAGATAGCCAGGTTGGCCCGAAGGTTGGCCTTGGAAGGGTTGCCCTTGCGGGTTATAAGCCTGGTTATAAGGTAAACCTTGAGCATGGAGGTGAGCCTCAGGAGCGGGTAGACATAAAATGTCCCCGTGCTCATCGTACTGATCTGGAAAAGCATACACGGGCGTACCATCCTGTGCATAGTGCGAAAAATAAGAGCGGTTGGGGTCTTGGGAGGATGGTCCAACCTCGGGGTTTGGTTGTTGTAGAGACAACCGATACTCCTCCGGAGAGATGTTCTCCGGTATAGAAGTTGCTAAATAAACGTCTTCAAAAGGTGGCATAGCCCTCGCGGAGGGTGCCGTGACAGCGAGTGTAGAGATGGCCACATAGACAGTGGGCCGAGAGGGTACAGAAGTGACGGGTGTCCAAGGAGACACCCCCAATGAAGGAGCAACCGACCTCGTAGAAGGAGTTAACACACCCATATAGGTTATGGCAGAAATGATCTAACCCAAGGATCTATACCCTGCTGGCAATGAGAGAACGGATGATGACATAACAACAGGTTCAGAGTCGTCTCCTGGAAATAATCTCCGAGGAAATAACTGGTAATATTCACCGGACATTGGGATTTCCTCACTGGAATCACTCATGTTGGAGCTTGCCGCTAGATCTCATAATAGACGGTAAGGACTGGGAGGAAAAACAATAGCTATAAAAGGCGAACCCGATATAAGAGAAAGGAACTCAACTCCTAATCTCAATTCAGACAAAGGGTCAGAAAAGGGCCAATTGAACTCAACTGTTCCCCCAAAGGGTTGCTTAGCAAGAACCGGTCCCCCGTCAGGAAACTCGGAAACAATGTGCTGCTGTGGTTCAACAGAGGATTGGGAAACCTCTGATGAATCGTCCGTATAAGGACTACCAGTAGACGAAACTGAGGGTTCCACCACTGTGGTAGTAATGACAAGAGAAAAATATCAAACACACACATGGGCTGAAAAAGAGTGAAGACACACAATCAAACGGTCAACAAGCAGAATCTAACAAGGCGTGTGATCGTGGGTGATTAATTTTTACCACATTGAAAAATAAGAAACTTCACCGTTTCATGTTTTAAGAGTCAAGAAATGGTTGAAAAGGTGACTCTATCTCTTTCAAATTTGACACAAGCATGAAAGGACAAGCGCTTGGTGATCCTTTCAAATTTAGGGAGTCAGAAAAGATCAAATGATTACTCAGGAATACTAGGCAAAAGGGTGTACCAAATAACCGTGAACTGCAATATACACCTTGGTTTCAATAATGAAAGAGAAATCAACCAAGGACTTTCCATACGTGCAGGAAATCTCCCTGAATGCTGTGTCCAGTGTATCACGGGTATAGGGCGGCAGACTCAGCTTCCTATGGATAAAGGATTGAAACCTAGTGGGGTCTCCCTTTATATACGCGACGGTATGGGGAGCACAATTCCGTACTAGTGCTGTCTAAAGCCAAGAGGCGAACGACAGCTACTAGGTTTTAAGACGCCGGAACACGTCTCTAGCCTAGACCTCTAAATTTGTTTCGTTAGATTTCAATGCTTCCTTAGTGCAAATTGAGTAAATTTTAAAGTTTATCTTCAATTACGTTTCAGTTTTCAGGCCCTAACGAATGTGATGTCTCAAAAGTCTCCCAAATGCAAAACTACATGCCACAATATATCATTTCGTTTGATGAAAGCTAGCTACAGAAGAGTTAAGAGCTTTTTACACAAACAAAATGATCGGAAGACAATCAGTGATATCTCTAATGCAGCTAATGAAACTAAAAACTTTTCATTCAAAGTCACTAATTACTAATAACATCAAAAAGATTTTAATTTGCACTAATCAATCAAAAGCAAAAGAGATTTTTTTTTTTATATTTTCAATGTTTGAGAGCTAAATGCACCAAAAAAACCGAAAACAAATGAGAAGCAATTTGAGAAATGATAATAAGAGAGCAAAAACAAGCAGATTTCACTCAATGGGACAAACAATAAAATCTCAAATCGACCAAAAGTCTCTCAAAACCAAGAAAAGTTCCAAAGACACTAATGAGCCGTGTAATCTAGGCCCAAAATGAAGCAAAGCGAAATTCGAATGAAAATGAAATCAGTCACTCAAAAAGAGCAATAAAATGATAGACAGCTGAGCTGTCAAACGAATGCAAGGAAGCAATCCCAAAGTTGACTGAACGAACGAAAACCAAAAACTCCCAAGGGAGGTTCGACTCACAAAAGCACCTAGATGCCCTAGGGCTCGAATGAAAAATCGAAAGAAATAGGCAAACAACCAAAGGATGGAGGTTACAATCAGTCAAACTAGGCTCCAGAGCACTCAAACAGCCGAAAAAACAAGATCAAAATCACAAGTTAGTCCCAGAAGGCATGAAACACAACAAACCCTAATAGTTCATAGGATTGGCGCGACTGTGAGCTTGAAATTAGCGCCAAAAAGGCAATGGCGCAGGTGATACATAGGAAACCTGCGCCAACGGGCGCGACTGTCATGCTGAAAAGCGTGCTAGTCGAGTTTACTATGGGAAAATAAAAACAAGCAATCTCAGACATAGACAAGTGAAGACAAGGCTAAAACAAAGCCAAAAAAATAGAAAAAACAGTCCAAAGAGCTGACCAAGCAAGCAAGGCCAAGAAATTGACAGAAAAGAGAAGACAATACTCCAAGTTGTTCAGTTCGTAAACTAAACCGGAGATTGACTGAAGCAGCGTTGATCTCATCACTAATGTAGAGAAAAAGCGTTTTGAAGGCTATTTGGCTGCACTTCAGGCTTTGTCTATAGCTTACAAATAAAAAAAAAAGCTGAGTCCCCAGTGGAGTCGCCAAATTGTTGAAGAGGTTAATCCCCTATGCGGACAGAGGCGATCCCTACTAGCCCAGATTGGGTCTAGCAACAATCAAACACGCTACAGTGCAAGTTCCTAATTGCAAATAAACCGAGTTGCGATGAAGGCTTACCTGGAATCCAACGCTGTCGTCTATAGAAGAGGTGGTGCTCCCGTTCCTTTGCCTTGGCAGATCACAATCCTCACGATCTCCGTGATCGAACACCTGCACATGCAAGAAACAACACAACACAAGCATAAAATCTAGTATATACAACTATATGTCGGTCGAAGAGGACATAACTCATGAACATAATCAAGAACAAGAGTGGAACCATAACCAATAGTCACTTATCATTAATGAGTCAAAAGAAGAATACAACCATAGCTTCGATGCAACACTCTCCTTTGGCGGGTCGTCAACACAACGTGTCTCGATAAAGCTTGTCAAGGATGGGACAAGCCTCTCTCTCCGGATACTTGGAAATAGTCTCCTTGCTTGGATTTGGCCTTAAGGGAATCAAGAAGGCTCTTGTAGCATAAGGATGTGGAAGCTCTTGGGAAATAGCTTGCAAAGGAGATGGACAAGCTTTTATAGATGGAGGAAGGGGAGTTGGGATCCCTATAATTATAGGATTGGCCCCATCATCAAGGAAGCTTCCATGAGAGGTGTCAAACCACTTCCCCTCTATGGAAATCCATAGCCAAACCTCCGAACTCAAGATAGATATCAGTCCAGGAATTTGTTAGGACGAAAATTTCGCCATTTATTTTTAAAAAACACCTCTTAATATGGTTGGCGCGGGTGCAACTCTATGACAAAGTGCCAATTGGCGCGCCCTCTTTGGAGGATTTGCCCCCTTGGCGTGAGGGCTTAATTGTGGAACCGCGCCAATGGAAAAAGAGCTATTTTTAGGGTTTTTTGCAGGGAGATGTCTTCAGGGCAATGAAAGCTCATCTTCAGAGGGATGAAATGAAAGTATTTTCAAGTCTTGTCTTTGCTCACAGGTCACGGAATGAGCCCTCCAATGTGCGGGATGGGGAATGGCAGGGACGGTGACAAATTGCTGTGTAACAGTTCTTAATTTGGTGTTTTAATTTTATTTTCCTTTTTTCTTTTGTTATTTTCTATGATTTCTATTATCCTGTTTAGAGTTTACCACTATTTTTTTTCTCACAAGGAATATGATTTAGGAATTATGAAAAATTAAATGTGTTGCTCCGTTTTGTGAATATCACCACCTATTACAATGATTGATTATCTATATATGGCCTTATTTTATTTTTTTATTGAAAATAAAATAATTTAGACTACAGGGTTACCCCCTATGGTGTGCTGCAGATCAGTAGTTCCACCTAGAGTGGGAGGACACATTAGTCCTCAGTGAATGTAGCTTGAATCACTTATGTGTGGGAACAATTTGAGCACCAAAAACCCTCTTGGAAAAGGTAAATTGATGACTTATTAGCCCTCTTATTTGTTCATTTCCTTGTAGTTTAACTTGTTACTCCCTTTTTTTTCCTTGATAGTCCTTAGGACGCATTGTCACACCCTTGTGCATCTTGGCATGCCTTATCACTTGGCACATATTAGAATTTTTGACATGCTTACACACTATCTGGAACATGTTAGCATTCCCTGACATGCCTTGCCACTCATTTCCTCACAGCTAGTCTTACATTTTTTCACGCCTTGGGAACCCAATCAAGTCCTTTCATAAATCCCTTGGCCCCTAAGCCTTTCGTTCTTAACCCTTAACCATTGAATCCCTTAACCACTAAGCCATTAACCTATAACCCCTAAACTCCCTAGACCTCAACCCCCTAACCCCTAATCCCCTTATTGAAAATAGTAGCGAGAAAGGTCTTCTTGACTTATGCCTTAGTCAAGAAAGACCTTGATCAATCCTTCTTTAGCGCACATGAGTTGGAGGATGAGTTCATGGAGTAGTTAACTCATGTGAAGAAATTAGAGGCCCAATTTTTTTTTTCTCCAAGTGTGAGTTTATATTTGGAAAAATATGAGTGAGAGACTCAGTGTCTAATTGAGTCAAGGATGGGTTAAAAGAGTCAGTTTGACTTAGTTAACAAATCAATCACAGGTTTTAGTTATAAAGATTAACTTTCCAGTTATAAAATAAGTCAAAAGGCTTAAAAGGATCACAAAGGCACATCATGGTATCATAATTGTGAGAACAAGTTTGTGTGAGATATTTTCGTAGGAATAAGATATCAAGGAGGAGACTGTATTCAGATAACAAACATAATTTTCCTTATAGAAGTATGCTACGCTTTAGGAGTTAATTCCTAAATAATAGGGGCTTGTCTAGCGCTAGGAAATAAGAGACTTCAGAGCAAGGAAATATGGGTTGGGTCAAGTTCTTGCAGGGAGGTTTCGATCTAAGTATTAACAGAGAGAACAACCTTGTTTTCTGTTGAAATAGTTTTCCTTGTAAATAATTCTATTTTCTCAATTTCTGTCAAAAAAATATACAACAAGCAGAGAGTTTTCCCAGTTGGGTTCCCTAGAAAGATATCATGTTGTTATGTGTGACTATGTTTCCTTATCTTTGTTTCTATTCCACTGCTTATCTATCATAGAGAAACCTTGTGTCTTGGTGCAATGAAATTAATTTTGAATTTATTCATTTAAGCAGTTGTAGCATTTCAAGGAATTTCTGTGTGATATCAAAGTAGTGATTAGTATAATGATCAACATTGAGACCAATTCATGACCAACACATACCACTCAAGAAGGCTAGCGCTATATTGTGAAGGAGAGTTATCTAGGTAAGCAAGATGGAATTCCAAGAATTGAGATCCGACCACTATTTAGAGGGAGCCTCTAACTTCGCCTCTTCGAAAGGGAGGATTGTGATAGTATATTGGAGGATAATGGGGAGGGGGAGTTTTTAAATAACACTATACCACCACTGCAATATCCTCAATAGTTGAACCAATGCAATATGAATGATATCAAGGCTAGGAAGATTATACTATAAGGGGCCAAAGGTCATATAGTTGCTCATATCCATGAGAAGAAGACAACTTTTGAGATGTTCAACTATTTTAGATCTATATCAGAGTATCAATGATTCCAGGAATTTTTCTATTAAGGAGAAGCTAAGGAGTATTCATATGAGACACGTATAGCCCATCATCAGATATTTTATGAAGTTCACTCAAGTTAGAGATGAGCTAGGTGGTGTGGGTGTCACTGTACCTGAGCAGGACCTTGTGAGTTTTGCTTTACTAGGAATTCACAAGTCTTGGTATGGTTTCCAAGATGTGGTTGGGAAAGGTTATGGATTGAATATGTTCAGAAGAAGATTTGGATAGGAACTCGAGATGGTATATCAACAAAGATCAAGGACAAGAATAATATTTCTCTTATAGACAAGGAAAAGGGAAATATGAGAAAAGGGAAGACCAAGTCTAGTCAGAAGGGAGAGAAAAAGAAGAAAGATATAAGTAAGATCATGTTATTTCATTTCCATGAGTTTGGACCCTATGCTACTAAGTGTCATAATTAGAATAAGAGGTCTAGTAAGAATCACGCGGTTGCATAAATTTAGGTAGATGGGTCTGCTTCTCAGTTTGAGAAATATTTATCATTTATAGCCTGCATGGAAAGCTTAGTAGGGAGAAATACATGGTATATTGATTATGGAGCCTCCTTCCACATGAATGGGAACAAGGAGTATTTCAGCGAGTTGGAGGAGAAGAACATGGAGGTTCATATTGAGTTAGGAGATAATGGAAAGTACACAACCAAGGGGGTTGGTGCCGTCATATTTGATAGGGGGTCTAGAAGCTCTCTCCTTCTTAGAGATGTTATTTATGTTCCATGACTGAAGAGGAACCTTGTTTCAGTAGCAACTCTTGAGGACAAGGGATATGAAGTCATCTTAAACAGAGGTAAGGCATACCTCAAGCACTTAGCTTCTAGATTAGTGAAGCAGATAGGTGTGAGGGCGAGGAACATGTACAAGTTCCAAGTAGAGAGCTTGTTGTAGGAACAATGTATAAAGGAGGATCCTCTATGAAGATCACAGACAGTTTGTTCCTTCTAGAACTACACTAAAAATGATGAGTTAATTCCCAAATAATAGGGGCTTGTCCAGTGTTGGGAAATAAGAGACTTCAACGCAAATAAATATGGGTTGATTCGAGTCCTTGCAGCGAGGTTTCGAGCTAAGTATTATGAGAGAGAACAGCCTTATACTCTATTGGAACAATTTTCCTTCTAAATTATTCTATTTGCTCAATTTCTGCCAATAAAATCTACAACAGGTAGAGGGTTTTCGCAGTTGAGTTCCCTAGAAAAATAGTGTGTTATTATGTGTGATTGTGTTTCATTATATTTGTTTCTATTCCACTGCTTATCTATCGTAGAGAAATCTTGTGCCTTAGTGTAACAAAATTAGTTTCAAATTTGTTCATTCAAGAAGTTGCAGGATTTCAAGGAATTTTTACACCCTTAAATTCTAGAACCCCTAATCCTTTCTCCCAAACCATAGGTGCTCCAACACTAATATTCCTGGTCATATTAACTTTTTTTTCGCTAACCCATTCAAATACAACCTCCAAGAACTACTAGGTTTCAAGGAAAAGAGCCACAAGGTCCTCAAATTTGATCCACATTTTATGGGCAATCACAATTCCCCCAAATATCCTCCATGTATTTTCTTTCAAAGGGTGATAAGGGGATTAGGGGCCCCATTATCACAACCCATAAGCCCTTAAACCATAGCCACTAAAATCCCTATCCCCTTAACTCCCAAGCCATAATCCCTTAACATGTACATCCATAACTCATAACCCATTAATCCCTTGACCCATTAAACCTTAAGCCTCTAACTCCTAACCTAGAATCCACAAACCCCCTAAGCCTTAACCCCTAACCCGTAACTCCCAATAGTACATATGGAACAAAAATATGAGGTCGTACTCCAATAGTGCATTCATACTATTAGATTTTTCTAGCAAATTTTTTTAGTTGTTTTTAAAGCCCCGACATTTATCGGATATCCGATAAACACAATTATCGTCGAATATCTAACGATATGTTAGTCGAATATCCAATGATAATTTTGTTTGTCAGATATGTGATGACAATTAAATGTTCCTCATATATCCAATGTTTAACCAAGTGAATTATATATTTATCAGAATATTGATGTTTGACGAAGTCAATATTTTTCTAGTTGGACAATGTCTCTCTAGTCAACAAATGTCAAAAGTCCAATGAAATGGTTGTTTTTTGGTCATAATACAAAAATATTTTATTTTATTAATTGTATTAGAAATAGTCAAACACTATTGATGCTTTTTTTTTTAAGATAATCATCACTGAAATTTTGATAAGGAAAAATGTCCCATAACATTCCTCCAAGAGGACAAGGAGATGTGAGATCTACATTGGAGGCTTTGGGTGATTTCCTTCCCTTGTTTGATCCATGTTTATCATCCTTAAGCCCTCACAAAATTCAAAATTACTCAAAAGATATTTTTATCTCTAAAGTTTGAACATGTCAAAAAATGATTTGTTTCCAACCCATTTTTTACAGTTGAACATCACACATCATTGAGTGCATCCATCATGCTTCCTCTGGGATGGGACCTAGGTATGAACCCCTTGACAAAATAAGTTATTCCCTTGAAAAAATAAGCTTATGAACACATAAACCAATTATTTTTTAAGTATTCATGCATTTTTTTGAGTTTATAGAAACGTAAGGGTCTTGGAGAAGTGTCTCACCCTATGGAAAACAGTTAGGCACAATTTTGTAAAAAATTGGATGGTTTTCATGGCTTTATTAATGATTTTTTATGTATTGAATAGAATTATTTTTATGTGATATAGCCTGTACTGCAAAAAAATAATTGCGTGATATGATAGAGGCCATGAAATTTTGAAGGGACATGTGGTAAACCCTCATTGGAATATCATGAGTTGGGAAATATTTGTCCTGTGACATGTGTCACATTGTCGTATGATTGGAAACTTTGAGGAGGACATGTGGCATTCTCTAATTGGTTGTTGTACCTCTTGTAAAATTTGAGGTTAGCACATGTCACATATTGGTTGGTTGTTGCATGTCTATAGTCTTTGTAGATGTGATAAATATGAGGAAAGGGGGTTGCCACAAAACAAAATAGTTTCATCATGCAATGAAGAAAGAGAGAAATAAAAACAAAGGAAAAGATAAGGGATAGAGGAAGAAAAGAGCAAGGAAGAAGATTTGGGGGAAATAGAAGACATTGGGGAAAGTAGGATGTGTACAAATATAAGTTGTGTTATGTGCTATTGTATAGGATAACATTTTCCTCTATGTGACGTATTGCATAGATAAAATGTTCATGTGCACTGTGTCGCATGGTTTAAAAGGCTTGGCACGATGAGAAGATTGGTGAGAATGTGATAAAATTGTGGAGTAGTAGCATTATAACCGAATAATAATTTAAGCAAAGATGAATTTCTCAACAAGTGTAAACCCAAGGGTGAATCATACTAGTTGTGACATGGCATAGTATAGATGACTAGTGAACTTGCTACCACATCACCATTGTGATTTTTGACATGGTTGAGGAAAAGAGAGCTTGAAGAATTATTTATAAGGTCATATATTTTTATGGATGTCTCATAATTAAGCCATATTATAATGTTTGGAAAGTTATTATTGAGCAAAACACATATACAAGCTCAAAAAAGACCCTATAATAGTACATATAGAGGAAGAAAATACATAACTAACCTCCTTAATACCACTTAGGGGGGCAATGTACATGATAAGATAAGATGATTTTGCCTATCATATTAAGAAAAGAACACACCCAATAAGTGGTTAAGAAAAGATGAATGTCTCAACAAGTGTGAACCCAAGGGTGAATTATTCTAGTTGTGACATGTCATAATACAAATGATGGGTGAACTTGCTGCCACATCAGTAGTATGCTTGCTAGCGTTGTTGAGAAAAAGAGAACTTGAAGAAATTTTTAGAAGGTCATATCTTTCTATGCATGACTCATAATTAAGCAAGAATACAATGGTTGAAAATTTATTGTTGAGTAGAATACATATACAAGCTCAAAAGAGACCCTATAATAGTACTGAAAGAGGAAAAAATACATTAAATCATTTCCTTAATGCCACTTAGGGGGGTGGGTACATGATAAGAGAAGATGAATTTCCCTATCATATTAAGCAAAGACCAATTCTTGGATTTAGTTATAAAGGGTCTCATCCATTTCCTTGTTGAAATTATTCCTTCAAATTGGGATAGATATTGGAGTTCTTCCAAAATAATTAGATGTATAGACAACATGAGGACTAAAAATATTCATGAAATCACTTTCACTTTTTATATGATGAAATAATTTTTTTCCTTTCTTTTCAAAGTTTCATTTTGCAAGAGTCCCAAGATAATTTGAATAGACTTAAATATATTTCTCATAATATTATTGCATTTATCAAAATGTAACATCTAACTTAAGACTTAAGCTTTCTTTATTAAAATCATTTCCTCTTCATTAAAATCAATGATCTTTTAAGATCTTGAAAAATAAAAATAACTTCAACTAAATAACGAAAAGGAAAACAAAATATGTGAAAAAAATCACTACACTCTTAAGATATTCCATGCTAAATCATGTGAGGGAGTGATTACCAATTTGATTATTATATTTCATCCCAATTGAGACATCATAAAGAGTTTTTAATTTGAATATTGTATCCTTTATATGAATGTATTACCCATTCCATTTGGAGTAGACTCTATTCATGGTAGTTGAGTTTTGAATCCATTTTCCCACGTAAACTTTTCTGGATACTTACTTTTTCTCTTCAGAAGGAGATATATTATTATTATGTATTATATATTAGCAACTTATGTAATTGCTTGGAATATCTCATCCCATCCCCGATATAGAATAGCGCGTCCGTTCCATCCCCGGTTCCTTACTCCCACAATTTTAAGCATTGAAAGTAGTCAATTCGAACCCCGGTTCAAGCCAGTTCAAGGGTTTGCACAAGGAAAGACTAGTCCGAGGCTCGAAATATGGAAGGATGATCATCCTGGATATGCTTGACAATAATGGCTGAATCAATTTCTTCAATGCTTCAGGTGGCCTGGAGTTTACTTGACTTGAGCAGGTAAATATATTCATATCTCTTACCTCTTTCCACAAGTTTTCTAATGCTTTATCTCATTACTCAATCCAAATCGCAGACATTAATCAAAATTGCCACATAGATCTACTTAATTCCTCATATATTCTGAATGTTTATCTCGAACAAACCCTATGTGGCAAATGAAAGAATGTTAAATCAAATTCATGTTATTTAACAAAACCCAACGCAATTTGAAAGAAAACCTCTGGATGTTTGGAAATTTTCTACCCTGCAAACCCTCACTTCATTACATGTGCTATCTTAAATAAATTGGGAAATTCTACAGATTGACCATTGGAGCTCTCCTGGTAACAATACCCAATGAGATTTGAAATCAACCCTTTAGGATGTTCGGTGATTTTCTATTCTTCTAACCCTTGCTACATTAGGTTGGGTGAATTCTGTGGAAATTATCGATAAGATTTCAATTCCATTTTAGTAAATTGTGTAAACCTACAGATTGACCAGCAAGGTTTGGAATCACTTGGAAAATGTGACTGCACAGTGACTTGTCGTGGTCTGGAAATTTTAGAAATCCAATTGGTTCTTTATTTATGCAGGGAAGACATAATAGTTGGCCAGTGCTACACTTGTTGGGATCTGGAAAAGACTAACCTTCAACAACATTTTTCAAATGCCCGTGGTGGTAGTATCTGGCCTTTTCACTGCTTCCTAAACACTAATGAATACTATTATTTCACAAGAATACTAAACACAGATCTAGGGTCGAATTTCAATGAGAACTTCCATGGGGACACAAGTGTCTTTATCCCGAGTGGCTGACAGTCATCTGTTGAGAATATCTTAAATAATTTATCAAGGGAAGCACCACCCAAAATGAAAATATGTGCTTGGGGTACAACTGTAGATTCGTCTCAAATGATCTACGGTCTGGTCTAGTGCACCAGGGATATATCTAGTTACCACTACACAACATGTCTAACTTACACAATCAACGCAATATTGACATATTATGGAAGTGAAGGAGTTTCGTATTGGAGTCAAAGCTGCATAGTTCATTATGAAAAATATATTTTCTTTAATATGATTGCAGTTTCACTAGCCACTGCCGAAGGACAAGTGAATACACTACCGGAGTAGATCACATCCAGCATTAGTGGGCAGAACAAGCACTCAAACAAGACACCCATAATTTGAGATGTTGTGGGTGCCTTGATTCTAGTGTTAATTATATGCGTGTTCGCAACTGGGAGAAGGCTAATCTTGGCAATATTCCAAAGAGGATACCCAAATGATGAACGATTTGAAGAAGGCACACTCATCGAGCATGATCGACCAATAATATTTACAATAGGAACATTAATCGCTGCTACTCAAAACTTTCATGATGATAACAAGCTAGGATAGGGGGGATCTGACCCCATATACAAGGTAACATAAGCGAAGGATGCCTCGCTAGTAATTGGTCTGGTTCTGTCTCGTTCACGATGGTCTGAATGTTTTTAGCAGGAAGGGGGGTGTCTGTATATAGTTCTCGGGCCATCTATATGGTTCTGAGGTAGGAGTCTTATTATTATTGGATTTCCTTAGCTATGGCCGGTTACATGACTGTTAAAATGTGTTGAGTCTCGGGCATAAGATTTTGCGGCATATGTGCTAGTTTCCTTATCACAGTGCATATAGGGGTTAATTCACAGGGTCACTCTTAGCTAAAAATTATGTGAATCTTTTGTATAATGCTCCCGGAACACCACTGTGTGGTCTTTCAAATTTTTATCATGATTATTTCTGCCATAGTAATTTTAGGAGCTATTTTTAAAACCCATTTAGCAGCACATCCACCTTGACCAAATGAAAAACAGATGGAATAGGCTATCTTCACACGACTCTGCCAAGGATTCAGATTCTTCACACTCCTTGAATCAGTCTAGGTTGAAATCCAAAACTCAACATTTATTATAGATGCATATGTAATTCATATAACATGGGTGAAATCATTTGATAAGGAACCTTGGAGGTAGGAATAATCCTCCATTGAGTTCAATAGTGAGCTTAAGATCATGCGTGGGTGGGAGCCCAAAAAATTATTCTGGAAATACATAAGGAATCTCTAAAAAACTACGTGTTGAATCAAATCTATCAGGCCCTTTTGTTCATGGTCACCACATAGAAACATTCTCATTAGTTTTTTCAATTGAAAATTTGAAAATATGTTAAGGATACAACATCGTCTAGCCCAAAAAATTGGTACAAATCGGCAAACATCGTCTAGCCAAAAAAAACGTGATTTCGAGATTAAATCGGGATGTTTGAAACACTGGTATTAAAACCCTCCAAGATACTCAACCCAAGATAAAAAATAATAACAGTTCATGCTGATCACAATGACTCTCCTCCCTTCTCCCTTCCTTTTATAGATTCCTTTTGGGGCTTTTCCCTCCTAAATTTAAATTTGAGTGATGTGCAAGTTTCCCTCCATTTTCCCCAATTTAATTTTTATTATCTAATGTTACCTAAATAAAATTAAACAATAATTCCCCATTTTGGATTGACTATAGTCTAGAGGGTTAGATAGTACTACATCCTTCCTTGGGAAATTAATTCGAAGAAGACATTGCATGCCAAGCTGATGCCTTTTTTTTGGAACACCTTGATCCTCCTGCCCACTATGCTTCACCTTTCCAAACATTCCAATTTGGTATGATATTATCGTACCTATAAAGAAATGGGAGAAAGAATTAGTACCTTTCAGCATTGCACCCATGTACAATTTCATAAACAACTAAAATTGATTTAAAAAGAAATTCAAAAACATCCTTTTGGTTGGAAAGTGCATTGCCAAAATCCAAAACAGAGTGCTTGCAACCTGTGGCACTGGATCACATACTGAGTGGTAACTTCATTACAACCATCAGCTATCCATATCAATGTATGGAAATAAACTTACAAGTGCATTGCCATCATCCTTGTGATAGGTTGGTTTGAACTCCTTGACATATTATGTCTGCCTTGTAAACGATGAGAAATTTGATAGACATAATTCTTCACTTCCCAAGCCAACCTTCTAACAATATTTCAAAATATTCCTTACAAGGATGCAGAGCATACTTTATTTGTAGTGAATTATGTTAAATTAATCCCTGGCTCAACTCAAAGCTTCTATTCACATGTATAATTCTAGGCTAAATATTGTTCATGGATTCTCTGTTGGAATAGTTTAATCATCCCTCTTTGCACCATGTAAAATTGATCATCTATGTATAATAATATTATTCTTTTTTCCTCCCATAAAACACCATGTCTATCTTTACATGAAAAATTGGTCTGGAGCCTCTCATTGTTCAGAAATGAGTAGCTTCGAAACTGTATAGTGTGCCTCTCATTAAAGCCAAACCGATGGTCTCATATTGCAACGACTTAGAAGATACCACTTTTACGTGTCACCATGTCACCATGCATCATCCTACATAACTTACTTTGGAAGAGGATAAGGTACACATAGGAAGTGTGCCATCCACTTCTCCAATCCAGCCATGGTCAACAAAAGAATTTTTTAAGACCATGATCTCATGATCTCTGTCAACATGTACATGGATAGATCTAACAAACAACTAGGACTAATCTCCTTTCTGACTGGTAGTAGTGTGCTTTTCCAAGCTGCCAAAAATAAGCCATGTCTCCAGGAATATATGTGTTGCCTAGCTGCTAAATAGAAAATGTGATTTGTTGATTCAAGTTTCAACTAAAACTTTTCCACCTTTGCTCAATGTATGGGATGAGAATTAAGGGTGTGAAGTGTGAATTATGCCTCACTATGCTAATTTGCATGTCATCACTGCATACCCTTAAAAAAACTAGGCATCAACTCCATTTTTGCATTCATTTGGAGAATTTGTTAAAAATTACATGGAGGAGTACAAGCAAGTAGATTACTAAGATGTAGCTTAAATAGGCACATTAATATCAATTATAGAAAAATACCTTCTATAGTCTTCCCCCACAATAACGTTCAAACTTCACATTGGCCTTCTTTTGAAATCAAATGAAGGTACATTGGAAGAACATTAATAAAAGGATGTAACAATATTTTAGGGCTCAGACAAGACACATTCAATAAAATACTAATAATAGCCTAGCTAGAGGTATCTGTTGCAACTTGCAAGGGAGAATCCCCCCAATTCAAAACTTCATCTTTCCTTTGTGTAGTTTATGAAATATTTTGTAAGAGCTATAGCAATATCAGCATAGAAGAAAATATGATTTTAGTAAACCATCTTCACAGATGTTGTCGAAGAAAATAGAGGGGAATAAATAAATTTCTTAGTGCCAAGATATGCTATGTCAACAAAATTTTTTGAATGCCTCCTGATCTTTTACCCATTAGTTGTCAAATAACATAAACAACCTATGATCTACATTGATATGACATCTTGGGTTCTTGTTAAAGCTCGTTTAACACTTGAAGTAGCACTGATTTCTGTAGAGTGCCCATGTACTAGGGTTTATGGCAGAAATATATTAGACTGAAGCTCACCTTTAATTATTTCTTCATAGATCTCTTGTCCTCAGTCAAGGGATTTAGGATTGGCACAAGCTAAGAGGATAGTTGCAAATATTATGACATTCAACTTCCTACCCAAAACTTCTATTTGTTGGAAGAGGCTCAGAGATTTTCTACCCTACCAATTATGTGTATACCATGCCAAAGTTGCAAACCGAAAATTACATATAATCAAAAAATTACTTTATATAAAATTAGTGTTAATTGACCATTGGTGAGTAGCCCATATACCATTGAAAAAATGTCTGTATGACATGATGACCATAGAAGTACCGACATCATTAGGACAAGAAGAGTGGAGTTAGTGGTAAAGCCCAGTGAAACAAACTCCCAAGATTCTTTTTTACCAAGCACCCAGGAAAGCCCATTCATGGTTGGGATACATGGGGCTAGCCATTTCCCCAATAAAACAAGAAATTTATAACCATAATAGTGATGGTAGTTGATGAATGAGCCAAATTCTTGGCTATAATAATTAGGGCAACCAAAATAAAACTTGAGCCTGCTTTCTGACTTTTATAGTTCTGGTTTTAAAGCTGCCCTTATGTACTTTTGATTGGCACCTTTTATATCTCTGTCATTTCACATTTCAATGATGAATGGAATTAGTCTGCCCACTTTTTTAATGGAGGTATGAAAGATATGGATTAAACCTTTGTGAGAAGCCTTAAGCCACGACCATATGTTGGATTCTATGCATTATTTCCATCAAAGGAAAAAATATATTTTCCAAAATTCAGAAAGATATGATTAATCAGCAGACGCTTTTTTTAGCAAAAGAAAGGGGAAAAAATAAATCACGAGTATCAACCATTAGAAAACATAAGGCATTATTTACCAGACTTGGCTGTAGACTAGGTTGCAATAAAATTCTCTCTACTTTGTTAAGTTCTGCACCCAAATCCTGAACTCGTTCTATTTTTTGCATATCATCTTGCAAGGTAGCATTTAAGATATTCACATGGTTTGAAGCCTCCTTGTAATCACATATTCGTAGAAGATAAAACATGTGAAACATTCTATATAAAGGCACATAACACAACAACACTATCTTTGATCCTGAGGGATTGAATTCAAAATGGCATCACATTTTTTCACAACTCTCTCTATAGCATATTCCCACTGCATAAGTTTAATGTGCAATATCGATGTTACAAAAAACATCTCAAGTTCACGATACTTTATTTTACTAGCATGTTGCTATCCAAACTCTAAAGCACGTATTGCACCTTAAAAATCCCCTTTAGTTGTCAAAGCATTTGCAAGCTATAAGGTGAAGTTGCAAGACCATAATTTTTCAAACTCCCCTTCTCTAGCAGCTCTTTCTAACTCCAAGCCCAACCCTTTTTTAATGTTACCCATTTCTCACAGGGTCACTCTCAGCTAAAAATTCTGTGAATCTGTTGTATAATGCTCCCGGAACACCACTGTGTGGTCTTTCAAATTTTTATCCTGATTATGTCTGCCATAGTCATTTTAGGAGCTATTGTTAAAACCCATTTAGAATCATATTCGCCTTGACCAAATTCAAAATAGAGGGAATAGGCTATCTTCACACGACACTGCCAAGGATTCAGATTCTTCACACTCTCTAAATCAGTCTAGGTTGAAATCCAGAATTCAACATTTATTATAGATGCATATGTAATTCATATAACATGGGTGAAATTGTTTGATAAGGAACCTTGTAGATAGGAATCATCATGCATTGAGTTCAATGGTGAAATTGAAATCATGCGTGGGTGGGAGCCCAACAAAATCTTTTGGAAATACATAAGGAAACTCTAAAAAACTAGGTTTTGAATCAAATCTATCATGCCCCTTTTGTTCATGGTAAGCACATATAAACATTATCATGTTTTTTTTCAATTGCAAAGTTTATAATATTTTAAGGATACAACCCTTTTGGACCCAGCCATAATCTTCTTCTAACCCAAGTCATTAAGGAGGTGAAGCAACTTGTAATTGATAGATTAATGGTATTGGAGCTAGGTTGTTTTTACTTTATTTTATAACTCCACAATATTTCCTGGTTGATTTATTTTATGTATTGTACAAAAGAGCTTCTACACCTTTGCAATATCTATCTTCTGAATATTGAGATGGGAATATTTCATACTTGATAGGTCACTCACAACACCTAGGTGATTTCTCTTGGCTGTAGCCATACAATATCACCTCACTGACCTCATTCTTCATTCTTGTCTTAATGATGGATTCCCGTTGGGATTCGAAACGTCGACCAATGTTTTATGATACTGTGGATAATCCAGATTCTACAAATAATGATTAGGTCTCGTTCATTTGAAGAAAATCACATCCAAACTATTGGGGGAATTAGGTGATAAAATTTGTTGAAAGTTGAGGTAAGTCACCTACAACCACTATTACACCAAAAGGCTTGTATAAGACATTTATTTAAGACAAAATTATCATTTTGTCTTAATTATTTATTTTATATTAAATTATTATTTTGATATTTTTAATTATTTTAAATTAAAAATTGGAGTTGACATTCTGAATGCTCTTGGAGAAAACAAATAGTCTTGATTTCTTGGTTGTTCACATGATGGGATTGACTACCCCTTTGCCCTTCATTTGGCATTGTTCTTTCTTGGCTGTTGAGGGTTTTGCTGCACCAGCTAGGGTTTTGCTTCTGTGTAAAGGTGATTATGGATTTCTCACAGTGAATGGACTCCATTCTTTCCTATGGTGGAACACCAATCTGCACTGGTAAGCATTTTTATCATTTTTTTTCTTTAGATTCTTCTCTATTTAAAAGAGGATGGGAATATTTGAAGGTTTCAAATAGAAAAATTGATACATAAACCATATTAAAGAAACAAGGGAATGAGTTGCATAAGGAAAAACATATAGATTAAATAGAGGATAATAAAATAGACTAAATTGCACTTAGCAGCAATAAGAAGAAGAAGCACATAGCTTCATAAATGTCCAATATTTAGTAATTTGTTAAAATGGTGGCCTTGGGTTATAGTTTAAAGGTGGACGATATTAAAAAATTCCTTTAACCACTCTTTTTTCAAGGATAGGGTCATATGACATAGGAAATTAACTAATATAAATTAATTAATTGTTTGGACCAAGGATCCACAAGGATAAAATCACCTATTGCTGGCTCTAGCTCCCTTCACATAGTATAATTCCTAGGATTTCCTAGTCTATAAACTCTTACAACTATCTCAATCTACCGACCCTCTCCCATCAGGTTGCACAACCAAAGGAATAGGACCCATATCTTTGTCATGCAGTCCGTTAGGTTATCCCACTTCCCTCTAGTGCTCTAGCATTGACCAGCCAGGAAATATCACTACTGGGATTCCAAGGATTATCAACTGTAATAAAGTTTATTCAGTGACAATCATTTCCCTTTCACATTGTCATAATTTCCACTTAGTTTCATGAAAATTGTTTCCATAATTCTATTTTAGCATTAATACAACAACCTAGGCATTGAGAGAAATATCCCATAGAAGAATCGATGTCAAAATCTCTTTTTCATGCTCAAAAATCATGGATTATATTTGCATGCATATGAGATACCATGTTCTTTCATAAGAAGTACATGTCTCTCTCTTAACCACCAATTCCAAATTTCCAAGGTTAATAAGACTTAGGATAACCATAAAGCAAGGTTTAATATTATAATAAGGTTAAGGTTAAAGAACTGATGAGAGTAATAAAATGGTAAAATACAAAATAATCGGGTAGCCCCCTTTTGTTCCCTTCTTGTGGGATCATAGCCCCCCCATTATTTTTCCTTTCTCCTTCTATAGTCTGTGATGTGTTAGTACTATGATTCAATGTACCACTTACATATTCCATTGTTTGACCTTTTAGCCATTTATCATGTAGACATACACATTACTATTCTAGGTATCAAAAGTGTGAGTATTACATAGATAGCATTATCACTTAACTCCACTTGCATGTCTCCTTTTTCTCTTGAAACATGCTGGATATGTCACAGTTGAATGTCATGTGCTTTGATCCTCCATTGTTTACATGTTGATCAACAATAAAGTGGTACTGGTTGAGAAATAAGAGATTGTGGAGAAGGATGTCTCTAGCTTGGATGCCAACTCGTCCACTTCATCTTCAACACTCATCTCAAACTGATTTTGTACCTGCTTCCTTTTTTTGTATATTTTCTTGCATAATGTCCCTTCTTACAACATTTGAAACATGTCACATGGATAATAGCCTCCTCCTTAGAACGAGATGAAAAAACCTCTTTTCCCTTGGCCTTCTTGGGTCCTCCTTTAGTAATATTCCCAATGAGTGGAATATTTTGAGTCTCTTCCACTCTAATTGACAATTTCTCCTCCTATAAAAAGTCATCCCGCAATGTTTCAAAAGTGGACAACTTCAAACATTCCCATTTTCCTTGCACAAATGTAAGTCAATATAATGAGAATCCATTTACAATTATCTGAACTAACTCATCTTCATAAACCTTAATTCTTATGTTTGTAAGTTGATCTCTCAACCTGGTGATCTTCATTGGATAGCTTGCCATAGTATTACTATTTCTCATGTGGTTACTAATGAGCTTTTTCTTCAAAAGCATCTTGTGGGATATGTTCAAATTTCACACTTTGATACAGAGTGACTGAGGCATGATACAAATTCTTCCCTGCCTTCTTATATGTGATGTGAGGGATCAAGCAGTCGTTGAATGAATCAAGGGAAATTTTCTTCTTTTTGGCCACCTTCTTACTGTGCTTAACCAAACGAACAGATGGGCATCTCACCCTCGAACCTAGTACATGTCCAAGTGCCTATATTGGGGGTAGATCAGATTCAAGCATGAAAATAATGGCATTGCACACACTGAAAGCTTCCGATAGCTCTGTCTCACAAAAAACAATCCCATCCATATGTGGATTTGTTGAGATATTTCATGTGTACAACTCTGATACCATGTCATTTTTCTACACGATGTTTCATATCTTTACCCAAAGAACGAATTTTACAGGTCCTAAAACATTAAAATTTAGAATATAGATTGCACCTATCAAAAATTTATATGAGTATATAATAAAATACCGTAAGGAAATATTCAGGAGTGAAAAGACTGCATTTCATGAGCCAATTTACAACAGAAGATAAATAATGTGTACTTGACATAAAATCCATGGTTTGAAAATTATGACAGCAAGCTATACCAGCTAAATAGGGTCTGATATACATCATGCAACAATCGGAAATGTTTTGGATGGCAAGTACAGGCTCCAAAAACAATCACATGGTTTTTGTATTACTAAAAAATAAAGTATTATAGCAATTTTTCATCATGCTCAAGCTCTACACGTTTGAAAGATACAACACATACAAATCTGTTGTCTGAAATATTAATGTGCCCTTCGTCCTTTTATAAGCCAAGAGGAGGGGGTTACAAACTGGCCATTAATGGGCTCAAGGAGTGCACCATTCTTGGATAATTAAATTCCTCATGGAGTGTAACTCCCAAAGAAAATTCAGCCACTTGCGCAACAATAAATTCTCATTGGTAAGTGCAGCCCTACACAACAATTGTAACTTCCAAGCATAAATGTGCCACAGAGGGATGTATGCCCCACAATATTACAAGAGAAGATGCTCTATGGTATGTGAGCTACTTCTTGAATGCACAATAATAACCCCTAAAAATCCAAAATAGAAGGGAGGGCCCATAAAGAAAGTCTAACTCATGAGGACCAACCTTATAAGTGTGCCATATCTCTCCAATTTTTTGTTGTTGTTTTCCAACGTGGAAATGATCTCCTGCTAACTTAAATCAGAATATCAAAACATGCAATTATAAAGTGGATATGAGAATATATTTTTTCTATAAAATAATTGTTAATGATGCATGGCGACAATTGCAACCTTTGTCACATTTCTCTTACAAATTGCATTCCACATACCTCCAATATATAAATTTAGATTACAACTGGTAGGCAAGAGAACCAAAGTAGCTGGGAAAACAAAAAAGAAATTATGAGTTCCTAGAAGATAATTACATATGGATAAATAAGTTTGACTACATGTGATTATATCATTATTCACATGTGGATAAATACATGTGATTATTCACATATGCATAAATTCATGTGACTACATATATAGAACCATGTTATGTGTACCTAATGGACAAGTAAAAATTACGAGCAATAGACACACATGTCTAAACATATGTCCTAAAAATAGACATTCCTCATAAAATTATTAGCATGAAGAAAGTCCAACACCTTTTTTCTCTTTAGCTCTCTCTCAAGGTGTCAAATTATCTTCCCTTGAAGATGGCTGAGTGAGTTATGCATTGATATCAAGCTCGCCAGTGGAAAAGCCTTGGTTGCAGCAGGAAGTTAACAATAGGGAAATCATTTTAATTCCCAATATGGGTTTGTTGCTTTCATGACTCAGCATGAACATTTAGTCCTGGATAATTGTCCCCATAGCTGTAACAAAGTTTCTCCAACAAAATAAATTTAGTTCAACTCCATCAGATGAAAGCTTTTACCATGGAGTGGGAGGAAATGGAAGCTCAACAGTGTACAATTTATTAACAAAAAACCATCAGTCTCCTGGAATTTATTTCTTATGCTATCAAAAGCTTGGATTGCAGCAAAAAAAAGGATAAAGAATTTAAAAATAGAGTTCTCAGTAGTTTGGAAATGTTGTTTAATGATATGTACAAGTTTCACCTTGAAAAAGATCTTCTATGAAAGCCTAAGGAGCTATACAAAAATTTAAAACTTAATCAGCCACTGAAGCATCAAAACTCGAAGGTTTTGACATCTACTTGGATGAAATTGTGTATGGCACCAACTCTGTATTTGGATATTCTGATGTCTTGTTAAGGAGAGTTTTTGTAATTTTGTTTTTGGATAGTAGAAATTATTGGAAAATATTTTGTATGCTTTATAGGAAGTATTATAAAACTCACATGCTCTGATCTCGGAGAGCTTGTAATTCTTTTTTGATATTAAATTGGGTCCTGTAGGGTCTATGCTACAACTTACAAGTGAATACCACTGTTTGGTGGAAACTGTCCTACTATTTGGTTGTACTTATATCTCTTCTTCAGAAGAGATCTTATATACAATTTTTTTTCTTTCTCTTATATATGAGTCAACTTATATTTGTCTTTTATAGAATTTTATAGAAATAAAATATGCACTAAACTCATTGGTGTTGGTTATTTGTTCTGATTTTCCACATTAGATTGAGTTCTATGGAGACTTTGATGGATGGTTTCACAAAAGCTTGGAGTTAGATTTCAATTTATCTGCTTCTTTTCTTTTCCATCGCTCACAAAGGTACTTTATAAATTCTAGAATTATGTTTAATTTGTCATATCTTCATTATTACTCTATAGAATAGTTTAGACCATTGTTCTAACTATTATTCATTTTCTTCTATAAAAAAAGTTTCCTATTATGCCCCTAGGTGGGCCAGGTATGGGCTATTATATTTAAGTAAATTGTAGTAATAATGTTTGAGATGAATATTCTTTAACTTAATCATGATCACAATGAAACAAATCAACTTGATGATAAGTCGAAAAAGGTTCCATATTTGAAGTGTTCAAGGAGAATTGCATGCTGATTTTTGCATATCTAGTGTATTAGTTAGATTTGGATTTATCTTCTGCTTTTTTTGGCCATCACACACTAAGGTGTTGTATAAATGCTAGAACCATGTTTAATTTTTCATGTCCTTTTTGGTACTCCATAGAGTATAATATTGTTAGAACTACTATTTTATCACTTCTATCCAAAAGGGTTCCTTTTCCGTCATAATGTGGGTCAGGTATGGACTCTTATATTGAAGTAAAATTTAATAAGAAATCTTGAGATGAATTCTCTTTAACTTAATGATCACGCTGACATAAATTGACTTGATGATAGGTGGAAAACGTTTCCATATTTGATTTCCAAGGAGAATTTCTTGCATATTTCAACATTTCTTGTGTATTAGTGAAGTAGTCTATAGTCTATGACACCAAATCCCCATGCCCAACATAAGAAATGTTCATGGAATATAAATTAATGAAAGATTGAAATTGTAAATCCTTTGTAATGTTGATGTACATTGTTGGAAATATGATGCAATATGTTGTCCTTGATGGAAACCCACTTGATGAAGAGGATGGCAACCTTCTTGATGAAGTTATTCCTGACTTTATGGACTTCGTAAAGATGTAATTATGTGATATGATGTGCCTACAGAGCAACTTAGATGTAATGACGAAAGGAATGATGAAAAATGTATGTCACAAGTAATACGCGGGTTAGATTAAGGGAAGTTGCGTATGCACGCGAAAAAGTACGTTCCAAGTCACGTATGGGCTTTTGCGCTCCAAAATTAGAATACCAAGGGGCATTACCATGGTATTGGCCCATTGTATTGAACGTTGGGTTGTCTATGTGGTCCCGTCCAGGAATACCATCGGAAGTAATGTGGTTTTGACTCATGGTATTGAAAAAGGCTAAATATATATAAGGAGAAGAATTTCACTTTGCAAAGGGGAGCAAGGGTCTGGGCTTTAATGAATACTTAACTCTGAAGTATATCTACATGGTGGAACTTTCCTCTTAATTGATAGATCTGATTCTAGAATGTATCTATGAACATAATGAAGGTTAGAGATCTCTAAATCTTGAAATGGAAAGACTCTTGGATGATCTGAAAAGAAGTGATGAAGACCTGGTGCAAATCTGTTAAAAGAAGTTGAAGAAATCTGGGTAAGTACTCAGATCTGGTCTATTCTGCAAAAGTTTATATTTTATAGATCTATACGCAGGTTTGGTTCACTGAAGGCACGTATATACGTGGATCTATTTCAACAAAGGCGCGTATGACCTGTTAGGGTTTTCTTGAAAAGTTACATGAATGAATACGCGAGTTGTCTTCAGTGAAAGCGCGTATATACGCAGATCCATCTAATAAAAAGCATGTATCATATATAAACCGATGAATTATCAAAGTTGAATGTGTTTGTAAAGGTCTGTTCTGAAGTCTGGGTTAACTCTGATATTCTGGTTTCAGTAGGATTCACTGTTCTGTTTGTAGCATTGGGAAAAGTATGTTTGTTGAAGAGTGAAGGGTTGTGTTGGAGCTGTTGGATCCAGTCTGAATATTGATGAAACGTGGTCTGCAGTGGATCTGAGGGTTGAAGCCTTCAGTCTAATAATAGAATCTTTCTGTTAGCAGAGGCTGGTGCTAATATTAGGGGGTAGTAGCTCCCTTCCAGGTGAAACTGGTAAACGAGAGCAGGGGGTTGAAGCTCCCTTCCAGGTGAGGTTGGTAAACGAGAGAAGGTAGTAGCCTTCTGCAGGTGGGTGCCTGCGTGCTGGTATAAGTCTGCACCAGTACATGATTGTAAGAATTTTTTCTCTATAATAAAATATTGAAGGCTGAGACAACGACAGCGGTGGTTTTCTCCCGACTTGGGTTTCCACCTAAAAAATCATCGTGTTCATGTATGATGCTTTTGTGTGATGTTTCATTCTGTTATTACTGCACATGTCTAATGCTATATGAACATCTGATAAATGAATACATGCAAGGATCTAAGTGAAGAATTGGTTCTTTATTAATATCTCTGTGCATACGCGAGTTAAGTAAAGGGTATATGCGCATATACGCGAGTCTCGTTCAGTAAAGTAGCGTATGGGTTATTAAAGAATGAAAAATTAAAAAGATCCTGAGTAAATTCAAAATACTGATTCACCCCCCCTCTCATTATTTTTCCAACAATTGGTATCAGAGCAGGTCCTTCTGAAAAGGCTTAATCGCTAGAAGGAAGATCAAGCAGGATGAGCAATCACGAGGGAACATCATCTATCAAACCTCCGCTCTTCAATGGAAGAAATTTAATCTTCTGGAAAATTAGGATGAGATCCTATATTTAGTCTATGGGAGCAGATATATGGGCCATTGTTGAACAAGGATATCAATATCGAGCTGGTACACCTATAGATCCAACTGAAAGAAAGAATTATGAATCAAATGCCAAAGAGGTCAATGCGATAACTGGAAGTCTAACTAAAGAAGAATTTCTCAAAGTCATGCAGCTAAATACAACAAAGGATATATGGGACAAAATCATCCTAAGCTATGAAGGTGATGCAAAGGTAAAAAGTGAAAAACTTCAATCTCTCAGAATTGAGTATGAAAATCTAAAAATGCATAGTGATGAGAATATTGCTGGTTTCTTTTTATGTGTTGATGATGTTGTAAACCGTGTGAGAAATCTGGGAGAAACAATAACCGAATCCACTTTGGTTGAGAAAATTTTGAGATCACTAACGGCCAAGTTTGAGTCAAAATTTTCTGCTCTTGAAGAAAAACAGGACCTTCAAAATCTTACAATGGTGCAACTTCATGGCATATTGACCGCATACAAAATGAGGAGAGGAGGACCTTCTGAAGTCAAAGAATTTTTTTTTAAAGTGTCTACAAAAGGGAAAGAAGTTCAAAAACCGGAAGGGTCAGGATATATCTCAGAAGAAGATGAGGCAAACTTTGTGAGAAAACTCCAACTAGGAACCGGAAGATTCAAAGGTAAGCTCCCTTTCAAATGTTTTAATTGTGGAAAAGTTGGTCATTATGCTGCAAAATTTCCTTATAAATAAACATTTTATAAAGAGAAAGAAGTAGCAAGAAGAAATAAGAACAGGTCTAGCACTAAGAAAAGCTACTATACAAATGAAGACAATGATGGGTTATCTGACAGTGAGGAAGATTGTGAACAAGATCTTAGACTTCTCATGGAATTTGAAAATAATTCTAGAGACGATAAGGATGCTTTTATGGATGCTCTAGATGACAATGATTTTCTTGATCAAAACAATCAACTCAAAATATGCTTGGAAGAAATTAAAATAATCATAGAAACTCTGAAAAGGCTGAATGAAGAAGCAAAGAAACATAATGAAAAATTAGAATGTGAAGTAGTAAGTCTAAGAAAAGAACTTGAGAAAGTAAAGACTCTGAATCTTAGATTTGCTAAAGGATCTGAAACCTTAGATGAGATTATCAAGGTTCAACGATCTCCTCTGATTAAGACAGGTCTTGGATATACCGGAGAATCCTCTCAGGCTTCAGCACTAAATTATCTAAAAGCAGCTACAACCGGTTTACTACATTCAACCACTCAACGAGGGAATAAAGAATATTCACAGGTAAAGCATGATCTTCACAATACAAGGAAAACTAACAGGGATATCTCTCAAAGAAGCAACAATCAATAGGTAAATTCAAATAGAAGATTTCATGATCGCAGAAATTTCTACTTCAATGGACAATGTTTCTCATGTCACAATTTTGGTCATAAAGCTGTTCAATGTGTTGCATATAAAACCATCATGACAAGAGAAGCAAGAAAGAAAAGGATGGATGTTGAACCAAAAAGGAACACCTATAACAATTTTTCTCCTCTTCAAAATGAAGTTGAATGTGCTTATTGCAATAACTTTGGTCATTAAGAATCTGAATTGAGGAGCAAAGTCCAGCCAAAACAACATTTTCCTTCAAGAACCAAAGTATGGAAAAAGAAGGAATCATAGGTTGAAAATTGTGGGATAGCGTTATTTGCAGAAGGTGAAGAAAATCAATGGTACATTGATAGTGAGTGCTCAAGACACATGACAGGTGACAAAAGAAAACTTCTTTCATATAATGCTCTAGAAAAGGAAAAGAAAGTTACATTTGGAAATGATAATCCTGCTGTAATTAAAGGAAAAGGGTCTGTGTTTCTAAAAGAAAAGGTGAAGGATAATGATGTCATGTATGTGGATGGATTAAGGCATAACCTGTTAAGTGTAAGTCAAATGTGTGATCAAGGTACAAAAGTTGTCTTCAGTTCAAAATAATGTGTGGTTCGTGATCTGGATACAGGTAGAACTATTATAAAAGGGAAAAGAACTCTAAGCAACCTATATGTATTGAAGAACTGCAAAGATCAATGTTACTTGAGCAAAGCTTCAGAAAATTGGCTATGGCATAGAAGGCTGGGGCATCTAAGCTTCTCTCAAATCAACAAAGCAAGCAGACTTCAAGCTGTTCGTGGTCTTCCCAATATTACTCTACCAGAAAGTATCATATGCAAATCCTGCCAATTTGGTAAGCAGACCAGAGTATAATTTAATGCCAAAGAAGGATCATCAAGTAGGTCTCTTGAACTTGTTCATACTGACATTTGTGGACCTCTAAGGAAAAATTCACCACATGGAGAAGAATACTATGTCTTATTTATTGATGATTTCTCTAGAATGTGTTGGATTGGGTTGCTTAAACACAAAGATGAAGCATTTGAGAAATTTCAGATCTTCAAAGCACTGGTTGAAAATGAATTGGATCTAAAAATCAAATGGCTTAGATCTGATTGAGGAGGAGAATACACATCAAATGAATTCTTTGAATTTTGTGAACAACATGGCATAAAGAGACAATTCTCTGTAGCAGGCACTCCACAACAAAATGGCGTAGCAGAAAGAATGAATAGAACAATTCAATAAATGGCTAGAGCTATGCTTGATGATTATGGAACTCCTGACATGTTCTGGGGAGAAGCAGCACATACAGCAGTAAATATTCTCAACAAGGCACATGTTTGGGTAAATAGTGACAAAACTCCATATGAACTTTGGTATGGTAATTCTCCCTCTGTAAAGCATTTTAGAATTTTTGGAAGTAAATGCTTTATCAAAAATAATGATGAAAAGCTTGGCAAGTTTGAACCTAGATCAGATGAAGGGATACTTCTTGGTTACTCATCTATAAGAAGAGCATACAAATGTTACAATAAAAGGCTTCGAAAGATTGTTGAATGTATTGATGTTGTCATTGATGAGTCTCCTACAGCTCCTAAAGAAGAAAAACAAGCAACAGAAGAAGATGATGGTGATTTTTTTCCTTCTACATCAAATGGAAATGATATAGACAGTGGATCCAATGAAGAACCTGAAGATAATTTATCAGAGAAAGCTCCATCCAGATATGTTCAAAAGAATCATCCCGAATCTCAAATTTTTGGAAACAAGGAATTAGGTGTACAAACAAGGAGGACTCTTGTGGGATCTTCTAGCTATTTGGCATTCCTGTCCACAATTGAACCCCAAAATGTCAATCAAGCTAGCAAAGATGAATGTTGGATTCAAGCCATGAATGAAGAGCTTGATCAAATTGAAAAGAATCACACTTGGGAATTGGAACCAAGACCACATGATAAAAATGTCATTGGAACCAAATGGATATTCAAGAACAAGTTAAATGAAAATGGGGATGTTATAAGAAACAAAGCCAGATTGGTTTGCAAAGGGTACACTCAACAAGAAGGTATAAACTTTGAAGAAACTTTTTCTCCTGTAGCTAGACTTGAAGCCATAAGAATGTTTCTTGCTTTTTCAAGTTCTCAACAAATCAAAGTCTATCAAATGGATGTCAAATCTGCTTTCCTCAATGGTGATCTTGAAGAAGAAGTTTATATAGAACAACCAAAGGGATTCATTTTGGGAAATGATAAGAATCTTGTTTGTAAACTTAAAAAGGCTCTATATGGTCTCAAACAAGCTCCAAGGGCATGGTACTATCGTCTTGACAAATATCTCCATCAATAAGGATTTTCAAAGGGGTCTGCTGATAGCAACTTATACAGAAAAATTGAACATGACAAACTTTTGATTGTGATTGTATATGTTGATGATATCATTTTTGGGAGTAATGAAGAATCCTTGAGTCAAAAATCTGCTTCTGTTATGCAGCAAGAATTTGAGATGTCTTTACTTGGGGAACTAACATTCTTTCTTGGCTTGCAAGTGCATCAAACTACAGATGGCATATTCCTATCACAAGAAAAATATCTTAAGAAAATTTTGAAGAAGTATGGCATGGAAGAATGCAAGCCTGTAAGTACACCAATGATAACCAGATGCAATCTCATTTCTCATGATGATTCTCCAATGGTGAATCAACCAGAATACAGATCAATGATAGGAAGTCTACTTTATCTCACCGGGACTAGACCAGACATTATGCATGTTGTTGGGATTGTTGTACGATTCCAAGCTAATCCAAAAGAGTCTCATCTTCAGGCTGTCAAAATAATATTCAAATATCTGCAAGGAACTGAAGACTTTGGACTATGGTATCCAAAGAATGCTAATCTTACTCTTCATGCTTACGCTGATGCAGATTGGGCTGGAAATGTTGATGATAAAAAAAGCACAAGTGGTGGTGCATTCTATATGGGGCCTCGGTTGGTATCTTGGTTCAGTAAGAAGCAAAGTTCTATTTCCTTATCTACTGCTGAAGCAGAATATGTGGCTGCCGCATCTTGTTACACTCAACTCCTTTGGATGATGCAAACCTTGGGAGATTTTCAAATCAAATGTACTTCTCCTATCTCCATTATGTGTGATAATACAAGTGCCATCAGTATCTCAAAGAATCCTGTTATGCATTCGAAGACCAAGCACATTCCCATTAAGTATCACTTCTTACGTGAACAAGTGCTTGAACAAAAGGTGAAGTTGGAGTATGTTCCCTCCAAAGAACAAGCTGCTGATATCTTTACCAAACCTCTGCCCAGGGAAGCACTCGAATATCTCAGACAGAAGTTGGGTGTTGTCTCTGCCTCTCAGAAGATCATATTTGATTAAATTCAGAAGATTAAATTGTATACGCGGGTTCGGTGAAATAAAGTCGTGTATACACGCGAGTTCCAGCAGACACATACGCGTATGCATTTATGATAAGGAAATTTGTATGACAGCTGAAGATCTGGAGTACAGGTTCAGGGGGAGCATCAGTCTGAGTATTAATGACTATATTATTGGCACTGTATTTGCTTATTTCTCAGTTCTAAATGATGATGACATGTTACATGATTTCTTATGGTGAGATTATGGATGAGCCCTGATTGCTTTTTGAAGAGTATCCTTAGGTTTCACACATGGATGAGATGGAAGCTTTATGATTCAGAGATAAGGACAGATCATGCAGAGATTGTTGCTGATATTCAAGTTGCACATGCTAAGGAGGAGCCTTGGTCAAATGGAAAGGATGCTTGGATGCACATTTTCAGGGGGAGCATTAGTCTTGCTGAGTATAATGCATTGTTGGAATTATGATGGTTCTGAAACATGATCTCTCTCTTGAGGTCTTTATCGTATTGATCATAAAAATTCATATTTCTAATTTGTTGAAAAGGTCATGAATGAGACCTATGATGTAATATTCAGTCATGTAAGAACTTGAGTCAAAATGTGTAAACCCTCTCGATTGGGTACTTGCGTCTCATATGTAAATCCACTTGGTTGGATCTTTGATGTAAGTATGAGTCCTTGGTCATAGGAAGGTCATAGAGTCATGTACTTTATTGACAAATATGTTTGAACTTTCAGCATGACTTCAGGGGGAGCATGATAACTTCAGTACACTTCAGATCTATAGCGCTTTGATAAAGGAGAATTACTTTGTGATGGTTTTGATCCACCCTTTGCCCTTGATGTCAAAGGGGGAGAGACATGGTGTTTGATGTTTGAATAAGGGGAGATTCTGTTGTGGTGATCAAACACCATCATGGTTTGCCATCAAGTCCAAAGGGGGAGATTGTTGGCAATATGAAGCAATATGTTGTCCTTGATGGCAACCCACTTGATGAAGAGGATGGCAACCTTCTTGATGAAGTTATTCCTGACTTGATGGACTTGGTAAAGATGTAATTATGTGATATGATGTGCCTACAAAGCAACTCAGATGTAATGATGAAAGGAATGATGAAAATTGTATGTCACAAGTAATACGCGGGTTAGATTAAGGGAAGTCACGTATGCACGTGGAAAAGTACGTTCCAAGTCGCGTATGGGCTTTTGCGCTCCAAAATTAGAATACCAAGGGGCATTACCATGGTATTGACCCATTGTATTGAACGCTGGGTTGTCTATGTGGTCCCGTCTAGGAATACCATCGGAAGTAATGTGGTTTTGACTCATGGTATTGAAAAAGGCTAAATCTATATAAGGAGAAGAATTTCACTGTGCAAAGGGGAGCAAGGGTCTGGGCTTTAATGAATACTTAACTCTGAAGTATATCTGCATGGTGGAGCTTTCCTATGAATTTATAGATCTGATTCTAGAATGTATCTACGAACATAATGAAGGTTCGAGATCTCTAAATCTTGAAATGGAAAGACTCTTGGATGATCTGAAAAGAAGTGATGAAGACCTGGCGCAAATCTGTTAAAAGAAGTTGAAGAAATCTGGGTAATTACTTATATCTGGTCTGTTCTGCAAAATTTTATCTTTTATAGATCTATACGCAAGTTTGGTTCACTGAAGGCGCGTATATATGCAGATCTATTTCAACAAAGGTGTGTATGACCTGTTAGGGTTTTCTTGAAAAGTTGCATGAATGAATACGCGAGTTGTCTTCAGTGAAAGCGCGTATATACGTGGATCCATCTAATAAAAAGTGCGTATCATATCTAAACTGATGAATGCTCAAAGTTGAATGTGTTTCTGAAGGTCTGTTCTGAAGTCTGGGTTAACTCTGATATTCTGGTTTCAGTAGGATTCACTGTTCTATTTGTAGCATTGGGCAAAGTATGTTTGTTGAAGAATGAAGGGTTGTGTTGGAGCTGTTGGATCCAGTTTGAAAATTGATGAAACGTGGTCTGTAGTGGATCTGAGGGTTGAAGCCTTCAGTCTGATAATAGAAGCTTTCTGTTAGCAGAGGCTAGTGCTAATATCGGGGGGTAGTAGCTCCCTTCCAGGTGAAACTGGTAAACGAGAGAAGGGGGTTGAAGCTCCCTTCCAGGTGAGGCTGGTAAACGAGAGAAGGTAGTAGCCTTCTGCAGGTGGGTGCCTGCGTGCTGGTATAAGTCTGCACCAGTACATGATTGTAAGAAGTTTTTCTCTATAATAAAATATTGAAGGCTGAGACAACGACAGCGGTGGTTTTCTCCCGACTTGGGTTTCCACCTAAAAAATCATGGTGTTCATGTATGATGATTTTGTATGATGTTTCATTCTGTTATTACTGCACATGTCTAATGCTATATAAACATCTGATAAATGAATACGTGCAAGGATCTAAGTGGAGAATTGGTTGTTTATTAATATCTCTGTGCATACGCGAGTTAAGTAAAGGGTATCCGCGTATATACGCGAGTCTGGTTCAGTAAAGTAGCATATGGGTTATTAAATAATGAAAAAGTAAAAATATCCTGAGTAAATTCAAAATAATGATTCAAACCCCACCCCCCCCCTCTCAGTATTTTTCCAACAATAAATCCTTTGTAATGTTGATGTACATTTCATGAGTGTAAAATTGAGTGGGGTATTTTCAAGTTTGAGCCAATTATTTTCCCCTCGAACCGAGCCTCAATAGAATTTTACCACTAGTAAAGAGCATTTTTAACACTACATTCAAGTTAATAATGGCTTGACATGCCTTAAAAATTTCCTCCATGAGAATATAATGAAGATTGAAAATCTTTTTATGACCCCTTTTTCTCTAATTATGGCAGTCTGGTTAGGGAAAAACCCTCTTCAACTAAACCAAAATATTTCTACAAAACAAATACACTATAGATTGTCACTGCTATACTCCATTTAATGATTTCGTCAAAAAATTTGAAAGAATTATAATATTTTGTCTTTTTTTTTTTATCTTCAACCCATGCATGTACGATGTTCCATATTGCCGAGAACAATTGCAGGTCCAATAACATTCACCACCACATCTAACACCATCAATTTTGTAAGATTATGTAACTTGCTAGGCAATACCCCACTCAATCCCTACACATAATAAGGTCTACTCCCATTTTCCCTCTCCAGTCATTGTTTTAGTCAAGGCTAAACATATTCATAAAATTATAATTTGTCTCAAGATAAATGGGTTATTTTAGTGGTCAACATAACTGTAAACTGTAGATCTTTACAGATGATAGGGAATCTTCTCTACTTATGGAAAAGAAGCTCTGCATTAAATAGGGAAGTATTCTTCTGATCCTATAATATGCTAGAGATTTAAAGATAATAATAGATATACACAAGGGACATTCAAAAATAGTTAGTATAGCAATTGTGCCCCAAAATTCATAGAAATAACTTCCTCTTGTTGATTTTGTCTTTGACATGTACATTAATTTGCAGTTGGCTAACACTACCTATTATATATTGGTGAAGGATACAAATATTCATAGCACAAATATACATATAGCAGTCATGATTTATTCATTGGAGCATATACATAATTTACATAGAATAATTAACTTAGTTCATATAGATTACAATCTCAAACTTGTTCTAAGACTTCTTATAAAATGGAATAAATGTATTCTTCTTGTATGTTTGGTACTTCGCAACACTTCATTTACACCTCCACCCAATTTTAATAATTTCCATAACTATTAGGTAGACGCTTGCAAATTCAATGTTATTTTTCTTGTTTAGTAAATATTTTCCAAGACTTTACAAAGTTTTATAATTTCTTGAAAGTTGCATAAATTAGAATTTATAAAGTTTCAAAGTTTAATTTTTTAAAGTCTAGTTCTTTAAAGAGTGCTAGCTCAATGGAAGAGCACCTACTTTACAAGCAGGAGGTTGGTGGTTCGATTCCATCGTGCCGTGATATTCATATGGAATGGTGATGAAGGCTCTTTTGACCATCACCAATGGACTTATGGTGACATTTTTTGATCCTCACTAATGAGATTATGGTGACATTTTTTGACCCTCACCAAATATGAAATGGTGAGGGTCAATGAACATCGCCATATATATGCACCAATAGTGACAGCCATGAAAGGTCCATCACAAAAAATTGTTGTTGTTCATATGAAATGGTGACAGTCATTATCCGTCATTATAATCAATATTTGTGATGGATCTTGAATGTCACCACAACACATATTTTGGGCGACACCACTTTTGGTAACGTTAAATTTTTTGGTGACAGAGGCTATTGTTCTCCACCATTGCTCATATGAAATAGTGACGGTAATTATCCATCATTATAAATCGTTATTTGTGACGGACCTTGAATGTCACCACAACACCTATAATTTTAGTGATGCCACCTTTGGTGACGTTCAGTTTTTGGTGACGAAGACTCTTTTGATTGTCACCAATGAGCTTATGGTGAAATTTTTCACCCCTCACCAATGTCCTTTTTTCTTGTAGTGGTGTGTAGACCATAATCATATAGGGGACCACCCAAATGTGTGTAGGGAAAAATCTTCTCTTGAATTTGCCATCAAACCACAAATCATGCATCAGCTAGTCCCTAGATTTAGGAGATCAATATTTTGAATTGTTCTTAGACAATGCACCTGAATCTTTTGTAAATGAAATGAGTTTATGGTGTATTTAAATTTGAATGATTATGCTTGTGCATCATGGTATGGAAACGTGGAAATTTTTTTTATGGACAATGTGGATTTTCAATGTTGGGTTCAATGTCAATTATTACACATGGAAACAAAATTATTAGAATGACTTCTTATTTAATATACTTCCTTAGTATTTTAATGTTTAACACCCATCATATATTAAGAGGCGGGACACTACTTGCACTAAAAAAGTACCTAACCACCTGGTAGACTTAAAAACTACTAATACGATCAATGGCCCTCTTACAAATAGTGCATATGCTAGGTTATTATGACTATTAATCCTTGGTGGTGGTTATCTAATTGTCCTAGACTACTAATTCAAAAAGTGTCCTCTTTATAAATATGATATGTTTACACATAAGTTAGTGTCATATTTATACATATGATTTCTTTACACATATGTTAGAGACTATAGGTTATATACATATAGGATTATTGGATAACGGTTGATGGCATGGAATCTAGAGATAACATTGACAATGTTAGTGGTGACATGGATTATGGGTTGCATTGGTTAGGGATTATAAGAGTTAGGGTATGCATGTCAGTATTTTTATGATAAGGGGTTAAGGGTTAAGAAGTGCAAGGAATACCATGGACTGTTGGAAATAGTTCCACTATTCAAATGTCGTGTTTATCATAGTTTAAATCTTAATTATTTTGTTATTCATATCTCTCTGAATGAATTCCCATCACTCTATGAAAAATTTCTAGTAAAGGAATGTTTTTTGGAACTATGTTTGAAACAAATCCAACCAACATTTCCTAATCAAAGTTACTTCATCAAATTTGTTGTAAATCAATATTCCTATTATTTAAAGTTCTTCTTAATAAAATTTCATGTTTTTCAAGATTACTATCTATCAAAGTTCTTAAGTAATATACATAGTTTCCATCAAAATCCATACATTAAGAATATAGTTGATCAATTAAACGCAAATGGTTACACCATCCAATTAACGTTATTAATCAATTAAACCCAAATGGTTTACATATTTTCCATCAAAATCCATACATCAAGAATCTAGTTGATAAATTAAATCTAAATGGTTACACCATCCAATTAACATTGTTAATCAAATAATCCCAAATGGTTTACATAGTTTCCATCAAAATCCATACATCAAGAATATAGTTGATAAATTAAACCCAAATGCCATACACCATCCAATTAACCTTATTAATCAATTAAACCCAAATGGTTACAAAATAAAATTAACCATTAACCACACAAACACACCTAAAAACTCAACATGTCACTATTAAATTTTGGTCTTCACATATCATCCCTTAATACTAAAGGAATTCTTGAGCTTCAATTTGTTGTATTCTCTAATTTAGAAAATTAGTTAGCCCTACTTCCCCTTGATTTTATTTCATCAAAATTATTTAAAAAAATGTTTTATACATTATATTTAACAACATTACCCAAAACATATAGCTTTCCTTTCCTATCTAGTTAGTATTATTAGGGGATTCTTAGATAGTTAGTATTATTAGGGGAATTGCATTGTGAATATTGACCATAATTATTTAATGATGATATATTTTATATAGAAATGACATATAAAATATAACTACAATTCTTACAATTATATTGAAGGATTCCATGACTCTTATTTATTTTTCTACTTCAAACATGAATATATGAGACCAAAAACCATTTAGGAATTTTCAAATTTTAATTTTTGAGATAAGATTAAAGGTAAATTCTAAACCAATCACTTAAGACTATATTATTACTATGTTTGTATAAGTACATAGGACATCCAAACAACTTAGGGTTATATAAAAAGTCCCATTGGAAGAGAACCTCAAGGATATAAACCTATCTAACAAGATTTCAAATAGATATCCTATTAGTATGGTTATTTTGTCATTCAAAGTTTTATTCCTTCATAGTTTTTCTCACTACTAGGAAAATACCCTCTAGTGGATTTGAGGAAACCCTAATAAAAATAACCCAGATATCTGTTTGTAGCGAAGGTCACTAGAGGAGGTTGGTGAGTGGAGGTTTTTGCAGATGATTTTTTTGTGGTGTGTTTCTCATCATAAAATGCACTGGTGTGTACTATCAATTGGCACATCGAGACACAGTGCTCTCCACACAAATCAGCCTGGTGTGTCTAAGTAAGCCATGGAACCAGTGCTCTACGTACAATCAACCTGATGCATCTCCATAATATAGCGCACCATAACGATGTGCTGTGCACCATTGATAAAACAGCCCAGTGCGTCTCAAAATCGAGTGCACCAAAAAAGCATTAATTTAAAAAAAAATTATCGATTGTGAAAACCTCACTTTTACTTGTTCAATGCTCTAGACCTCTCAGGCACCACTATGAGTTTGTCTTCTGTGAGGCACCCTACCATTTGTGCTCCCATTTCCCGCATTGTTGTCGTCCATTACTCATTGTGTGGAGTTCGAATATTTGAAAATGCTGGGAAAATTTGTTTTTTTGAAATCGTCAGCGAATATTCCTCCTCGACGCGAAAATTTACAGGTAATATACTTGTTTCTCAATAAATAAACCTTTTAGCGGATTAAAATTTCAAATTAACTTAAAAATAATCGTTTAAAAAAAAAAAAATTATTCGCGGTGCATTTGAGCAGTTCGGATTGCACCGTTCATAGTGCTTCCTGTAAATTTACAGATCACACCGTGAACGGTGTTAAAAAAAATCGCACCGGGTTCCAATGTGGTACCAAGAAAACACGCACTGATAAAATTTTAAAAAATAACATGGCAGTGCAGTCATTTATAGGACCGCACGATTAACTATGTAATGTTGTCAGGAGGGCGGTGCGTTGACCAAAATACCCACCCCAGGGCGGATAGTTTGGTCAATGCACGGCCCTAAAACAATACATAATTAACGGTGCAGTTGTTTACAGGACCGCACCATTGACTATCTACTTCTTTTGGGTGGTGCGTTAACCAAACTATCCGCCCTGGGGTAGTTAGTTTTTTCAATGTATATATTTGTAAACATGTTTCTCATTTAATAAAAAAAATGTATTTAATATGTTAATCATTCAACGACATCAATGGACAGAGCAAAGGGAAAAACAAGAGCATATGGAGGACATATATAATGTGAATCAGCTATGGGAGGCACAGGAGAGGGAGAGACTTTTATACCCTCACCATATTACGAAAACCAGCTAGTTTCTCCTAAGGGAGGTAGGCCTCCTAAATTTCTACGAGGAGGCTACATCCCTGAAGGGGAATAATGGGTTATTGAGAAAACTGGTCTATAGTTGGGATGCCCACCGACAGGCTTTCTAGGTCGGTCCTGGCCAATGGTACGAGTCCACTGAGGAGGACATCTATTTTATTATTGGCCTATATAGGAGAGGGAAATATTTTCCCAGTTCCCAGATGTCCCCATCGGTTATGCAGCAGGGAGTTAGTTGGCGTACTCCCAGAGATACATTAGGGACGATATAATTTCTCCTATATATTTTCAGGTGTCTAGTGGTCATTTACACATTTATTTGTTTGGTATAGAGGAGGCGAGGCGCCTCTCACTACTACTGACGACCATTTCACACTATACTAGTGAAAGACACCACATTAGTTACCCACTTTTATTTTATGTTGATTCTTTATTCCAGATGCCACGACTTGTGAGATGGTATGAATTTTTTTGTGGCAATTTTGTACAACATTAGATAGATGTCGTTCTCGCGCACGTGGGAGGTTGAACTTCACTTTTTCTTCAGAATTATTTTTTTTATATTTTGAAAGGTTTCCAAAGATGAGGCCTAATTTTTTCGACAGCCTCACAGGCCGATGTTTCATGTAAATATGTAGATGTGGGGCCAGATGATGCCCAAGAGGGTCTATCTGACTATTCGACTGGGATATCCACTGATGCACTGGAGTTGATAGCCTGTGATGATGATCACTCATTCATGATGGTGCCATGTCCGTTCGCCGGTTTGGATTGGCGAGGGTGTACCAACATCCTCTTCACATAGGATGAGCCACCAGATGCGAGAGGTAATATTAGTATTGTCTTTAAATTAATATACTTTCATTTTATTATTTTAATTAATTAATTAGAATAGAATTTCTTCTAACACATTATTTAACTTGTATTATTAAGTTGTTTAATGAAATTCTCTAATTATTGTTGTGTACTATATATTTTGTAGATATTGGCACATTCATTGGGGACATGATTTCACCCCCACTAGATGATTCGAGTGTAGATCATGACAAGGATATGGTAGAGGCAGTGAATCAAGGTGACAAACCTAATCCTCAAGTGCAGATACCCACGGGGGTGCGACGTAGGGTGGACACCCGATTCAGGATGGAGTTGGGTGACCGACTGTGTCGACTCCTGGTTGATGAGGGAGTCCACCCTGCTACGATTAGAGAGATCCATTCTGATCGTAGACTCACTGAGCTCTAGAGAGACATGCATCGCGATATGATGACCCTTATGCGTCATATCATTGGAGCTTCCACAGTATTGGCGGATAGGAGGGATAAGCACCGTGGAGATACACGACAGAGAAAATCATCTGATGATCATGATCACAAGGGGAGTGATCATCATTCTAGTACTCCACCTCCTCCTCCTTCACATCGCGTTGGAGATCATGAGTATCCATCATTGAGTACTGATCATCATGCATCTTCTGAGCAGTTTGCACCATCTCAGCAGGCACCTAGTCTGGAGTAGACATGACCATCAACTAAGTAGGCACCTGATCTTGAGCAGGTAGGTCCATCTGAGCAACCCGCACCATGCACTGAGCAAGATGCACCATTGACAACTATCAGCAGATAGTTCCTTTGCAAACTGCACTATCTGATCAGCAGGCACCTTTTGAGCAGACTACAACATTTGATTAGCAGGCACCTCCAGAGCAGGCACATCATCCATCTGAGCATGAGGCTGCACCATCGACTGAGTAGACTTCAACTAGTACTACTATTGATGTAGTACCACCAGATATTGGACATTTATATGTACCTATATTACAGTTGTATATTTTTGATATTATATATATATATATTGCATGTATTTTATGTTCATGTTGATGTACTTAATTTACATGTTGGTGTTTATCATGATGTATATATTGTTAGGTCATATTAGATATGTTAATTTAATGTGCTTGAAGATATATGTGCATGTGATAGCAATTATTTTACACAAGAGGTATATTTGATGTTTGTGTTGTGTTGATGTTATACAATGTTGTGTTTTGTTAGATGATCATGATCACAATGATTAGATGAAGTTAGCTAATTTAAATGTGTATTTTAGAATATGATGTTTGTACGATGATTATCATGATTGTGATGTTTATTTTTAATATTAAATCATGATATTTATTAAATATTATGTATTTTTAATTGTAAAATTGTATAATTGTAGTTGTATGTATCGTGATTGTAATTGTAATTTTATCTAAAACTGTAAAATTGTAATTGTAATTGTATGTAAAATTGTAAAATTTTAATTGTAATTGTAATTGTATGTAAAATATTTGTAAAATTGTAATTGTAACTGTATGTATTGTCATGATTCAATTTTATTAAAATTGTAAAATTTGTAAATTTGTAAAATTGTAAAATTGTAATTGTATTTGTATGCATCGTGATTGTAATTGTAATTGTATGTAAAATTGTAAAATTGTAATTGTAGTTTTAATTCTATTTGTATGTAAAATTGTAATTGTAAATGTAATTGTAATTGTAATTGTAATTTTAATTTTAATTGTATGTAAAATATTTGTAAAATTGTAATTGTCTTTGTAATTGTATTGTGAAATGATTTTAATTGTAATCATATGTAAAACTGTAAAATTGTAATTGTAATTGTATGTATTGTCATGATTCAATTTTATTAAAATTGTAAAATTTGTAAATTTGTAAATTAATTGTCAATTTTGAACCATAATTACCATAAGTAAAATGTATACCGTAAATATTGTTAAATTACCATAATTGTAAAATTGAAAATTTGTATGATTATAAATAATTGTAAAATAGTAAATCTTGAATAATATGAATTTTTGTAACATAATAAACTTTAGAAAATAATGCAAGTAATTTCATGTTTAGAATTATCATTATTTTATTATGATCTTACATACCAAAAATAACCATATACATTAATACATTTTTTTTTATTTTTTTTTATTTTGAAGATATCATTCACACACATTTAAAGAAATCAAGTAGTTGCATTATTTTAGGAATTTACATAAAAAAAGAATTTGATGAAGTGCATTATTTTTGAGATCAACATCATTGCAAATTATCAAGTGAAATTATTTTAACATTAACACAATGGAAACCAATTAATTCAAAATACATATTATAATGTTTTGAAAAAAAGAGTATTAGTTATAAAGTTAAGTCCTCTTCTTCATAAACACCCTTCTTAAATAGTAAAAATGATGAAATAAAACATGTACCATATCACTCTCTATTCTCATGATCACCCTCATTATCTTCCAGCTCGCTTGGCATGATAACACTATTTTTCTCAAAAATATGTTTTGACCTAGGGTCATGTCTCAATATGAACCACCAATCCCTATCTAACACATATGGGTAAAAAAACACCTTGTTGTAGTGTTTGGGGAAAACATAAGGCTCCTTAGCTTCATCCCACATCTTTCTAGAGTTGATACATATCATCCTACTATCACAATATTCCTTTACATTATTCAGATAAAAGGTGTCCCACCACTTGCACCTAAATATAACACATTAGAAAGAAGAGAAGTCCACTTCAATGATCTATTGTATCTTTCTGACGTAACCTAACGTCCCTCATACTAGGTTTTGATCACGGTGGCTAGTTCGACTATATTGATCGAACTCGACTTCCACTCCACAGTCTTGTGTCATGTGTCCATCATTGGCATTTTCTGTGCTAAAATGGTGTCCATATGCCCACATATATGGGAACAAATTCAGCTATAAAAAGTTAAAATAATCATAGTGTGATGTGTCTTATAATAACCCAACTGTTAGAATATGAAATATATATGTTACATTTCAAAGGTTCATTATTAGATTTAAAATGTACATAAATAGATTATTATCGAGTTGTTGCACCCAATCCCTACGTTTAGCGCATCCTCTTCAGCACACGGGTAACGACTGGTTGCACCGTATTTCTCACTAACTTGATCAACAACCCAACTGTTGGGGCATTTAATTGGAATATTTTCTTTTAAATGATCGGGAAAAGGCACACTTCTACCATTCAACCATCTGATTTCTTTCCTGTCACTATCTCATTTCATCCTTTTTTGTTCTTACAATGTGACTCAATATTGTGTTACTTCAGAATTGTAAAGAATGAATTTATTGATTGCTTCAATTTTTCATTCACTCATGAAATCAAACCAAAATATAGTACATATGAGATCAAAATATACATTATATCAAAGTTAAACATGAATATTTAATTTGTGTAAATTTGAAAAATTATAAGTCGCTTACTCTTTATCAAGCACAATTTTCCATTCGTTTGGAGAAGCTCCCCTTCTCTTTTGTCTTCATCCCTTTCATCATCCCAAATCACCACACCTGGTCTCTTATCGATATGATTGATGTACTCACTAGCATAATAGAAAGACTCATACGATATGTACCCGTCTTCCATATACCCATCGAGTTTTGCCATTTCTCAAACAAAACCTTTCAATTTCTTCATGTACCTCTCTAAGAAGAACACCCAACAACAAGAAACCACCCCAACTAATTAAACCTCATCTACTAGGTGGATTAGAAGATGAACCTGCAAGTCCATGAAACTCGTTGGTAGTTCATTCTCAAACATACAAACAATCTCAACTATCTCTTGACGCCACCATGGAATGCTAGCCACATGAATCTCCTTTGACGTGATCCGATGTACAAATGTAGACAATTTAGATATGGCATGTCCTAGGTCTTGGGGAAAGTAAAGTTGCACACACCCACGCATGTACATAGGATAATGGCACTAGAAAGTTATAAACACATGAAATAATATACAAAATTAATTATGTTTTATGATCCCTGCATGGGATAAAATTTATTAATATAAAAAATAATAAAAGCATGATTTTGAAATTATACGTACTCTTAGAAGATTCAAATGGTCATGTGATTTCAACCCCAAAGAATGGTCTTCCATTTTGAAGAAACACTGTAGTGAGGACCCATATGAAGATGGAACCCTCACACCCATTATAACTTCCTTTGCCAAAGAAAGATATTTTTTTTTAATCCATGGGACATCACCTTCTCTGAAATACCATTTAGAGGGACCAATTTCCTCTGATATTGTACTTTGTAATAGTCTTGGCCAATGTTTCTTTTTCATTTTTGAATTAATAAGATATTTCCTAACAGCCAATGTGTCAATTTGTTTTGATGATATGTGCCTCCATAAAGAAGATGAAATATTTTTAAACATATGCATGGGATATAATAAGTGGGTAATCTTAAGATGCTCCCAATATAGGAGGTTATAAAAGATAGATTTAATTTTCATCCCAATGGGAAATTTCTCAACATAGGTGTCTAATAATTCTAGATCATCAAACATAAGCTCCCCATTTGAATCAAACATTTCTATGAACTCCTTCTCCTTGTCTCTCTCATATTCTCTAAGTCATTCAGTTGGTGTCGTTATTGGAGGCCTTTGGATTCTATCTCATTTACCATTGAAAGTGGATGTTGCTCTTCTGTAAGTGTGTTCTTCTGGGAGGAAAACCCTGGTGCACTCATACACTGGCTTTCATAGGTAATTTGACCAAATAGCTTTTAGAGAAGGTCCACAAAATTTACATCCATAATACCCTTTTGTTACAAGACCTGTGAAATTATTATATACAATATTCATGGCATGATACAGAATATCATGAAGGTTAGAACAAATACAACGAATTAAATAAATAATATGTGAAATAATATTGTTAGTTATAAAAAAAAATCAATAAACATGTAATTTAGCAGATAAAATTCCTAAGCCCAGATAATCATGTGTCGTGTAAGCACATATGCCATACAACATAAAAATCCTCTATGTTGCGATGGGTATTGATACATCATATACATTTATCCCATCCCATAATTCTTTCAATTCATCTACCAGTGGTTGTAAGTAGAAAACCATATTTTTCACTTGTCTTCTACCAGGGACTATGAGAGCCAACATAAGATGTTCATTCTTCATGGAAAACCATGGGGGGATATTGTTATTGATCACCACTACATGCCAAATAGAATAGTTGGTGTTTTGGATGGAATATGGGTTGACACCATCCATGGATATGCTAAGTCGTAGACTTCATACTTCATCCTTGAATTTTTCGGGCCATGTATCCACTATATGCTTCATGGCTATTGAATCTGTTGGGATTTGCATAAATCCCAACTCACTTCTGTGTGAGGCATGCCATCCTTGAAACACAGCTAATTATTTTCAATGAAAGAAACTTTGAATCCTTGGGATTATATGTAATATTCCAAAATAGAATAAACAGGAATATAGAACATCTGCAGCATTCCAAATAAAGAAAAACAGGAATATAGCATTAAAGTCTGAAAAATGTTGGAAATATGTTGCAATTGGAAATTACATTAAGAAAACATAACCATGAGAAGAAAAAACTGAGTAATATCATTATAATCAACAAAAAAATAAAGTACAAAGTTATCCAAAGAATATGCACTCAATCCAACAAGAAGTGGCTTAAATAGCTCTAAATCCTAGCACTGGAAATGTGGTTGTTGCTATTTGTACTGAAAGGATATCACTGCACCGTGTTGTTGGAAAAAAATTCTGATCAAAATAATAACCATGTGTGAGAGGTTTATAAAGTGCTCAGAAATATCCAGGATTTTAACCATGGACTCTAGTCAAAAAATAAAGAACAACCCATAAATGGTTTGGCCTAGTTTTGACTTTAGAAATTCGGTCCTCTAGGGTTGCAAAGCACCCTCTTGCTGGCTAAATTACACACTATTGTTGGGTAATTGCTAAGATATGGCTGAAATTATGATAAAACTGCTGCAAATACTCCTATCAGCTCTACAGATGAAGGGTTTATCCCTTCAATGGATTCCAAGCTAGGAAACTTGGATCCTTCCTCCTCCTCTGAAGATGCCACTGCTGGATTGCACAATTTTCGAAAGAGATTGCGCTGCTAAGAGGGAAATTAGTATGGCCTGATGTTGGATGATGAGGTACTACTCTATAATATTGAAATGCACTCAATGGGGTGAAGCATTGATCCCCTCACAAGATTCCAAGTTGGAATTCTTGGAACTTTCTTCCACCTCTAAAGCTTCCATTGCCAGACTGTGAAATTTTGAAGATGACTGTGCTACCAAAGAGGGGAAAAATATTAGCATGATGCCATATAATACAATATTTCTCTCAGGATGCTGAAATATACTCATAAGTGAAGTGCTGATCCCCACACAGGATTACAAGCTGAGATGTTTGGAACTTCCTTCCTCCTCTCAAACCCTACTACTAGAATGCATAATTCTTGCAGGTGACTGCTGCTGCATGGAGGAACTAAATGATGGCCTGATGCCAGATGTTGAACTGCTGCTCATAAATTACCTTTCATGAGTGGGAACTCGAAGTCCCCTGAGGATAAGGGTGGGATCTCTGCTCAGAGACACCCGTTTGCTAAAAAACACAATAGACTTAGCTAAACAACTGAAGCGTGAAGAAAGTCGTAAATGACAATACAATATCATTATTGAACATGCTTTCTATGGATGCCATCCCTTTCCTTTTATTCTTGTGAGCCCTCACATCGTTGGCCTCACACAATAATGATGTTTCACACTTGACCACTACCTCCATAAAGATTTCACTATCCTCCACTATCTCCACTACCTCCATGAATGCGTTGTTGATTTGGTCAACTTGACCCCATCCACATGCAGTGACCCACATTCACACTAATAAGTGGTTTATTCATCTTGAACCCATCCATATGAACTGATTCACATTCACACTAAGAAGTGGTTTATTCCTACTAAATGGACTTATGGGTCCCTCTACCCTCTTATTCATCTATCTTATTAACAAAAAAAAAAAATATTCCAATTCGCTAAAAGCTAATTAGGAATATTAAAATCCTCCCCACCAAAAATTGCTTGTCCTCAAGCAATGCCTAAACAACCATTCTTTCTACTAGCACTCCCCCATGGTCACTACAAAATTTTCTAGGGCCCCAGATGTGCCACTCTATCATCCCTGGTCTTAGAATCAACCTGATATGAAGATATCTATCAATACCAGGATCCCAATCCATCCTAATCAATGTGAGGCACACCTTACTCCACTTGATATCCAATTGGATTCAAGTACCAGAGGCCCTCTGCGTACCACTAGTAGATAGAGATTCATAATAATATAAAGTAATATCTGTCTCTATGTACAACTGCTCTAGTAAGTCATCCATCTCATGTAGTCCAAGGGTGGGAGCCTGAAGATAGAATCTAATTCCCATGGGAATAAGTCCTTCCCTACACGAGCTCCTCCTGAAGTCCCCCTGCTGATTGTCACTCCATGTTGATGAAGTTACCCATGCAAAAAAAGAATCACTAAAGCCCACTGGAAGATCTAAATGATCTTCCCCTATAACGACCTGATCACCCCTAAGGGTAGATTAACCGTGAAATCCAGTGATGCCCGAATCCCATGCCAATCTCATGAGAGTGCCACCATTCTCATGCTACACTACTCTGATTATGAAATAACACTCCTCTACATAGATCCAGACTCCATGGCACAAATATATGCACCAATTGATTCCAATGCCATCAAGTACCATAAGGCAACCCACATGCACCCATGCATCCACCACTATGCTAGTGCATCCACCACAATGTGATCTACACATCCTCATCTTCCTAGGTACACCTAAGTGGTTCAAATCCTTACATGTAATCAAGAGTAACGCTGCTATGTTGAACCTCAGTAGAACTAAGGCCAAATGCATCAATGAGAGAGCACTGCCTCCATATAATTCTCTATCCATAACTATCCTTGGTGGAAACAACCCAAGTGCCTGCTGCACCGCATCATGGGTCACTGCACACCACTAAGTGTCTCTGCACTCCTTAACATGCCACTGTATGTTGAAACCTGCCCCTGCACAGCACTGGATACCTCCTGATACTTCTGTACCACTCTGTACCATCCCATGCCTTGTCTGTGTCAAGGCACCATCTAGTGGCTTGCTAATGCCACCTCCTCCAATCAAATCCTGCCAAAGTAGGCTAATCACCCTATGACTCCACGCATGATTGATATGCAGAGATAGCTCCTAGAAAGGGTGTACCCTCCTATCGAACCATCCTGTCACTAGGGATGTCCAGGATTCTGATAGAGGTCTGAAAATGTGTGTGCGGTCAAACATGAAACTCATCGCGCAACTAATACCATCACCTACCAACTCTATGATGTGATGGGAAATCCCACCTAGATCCCAAAAGTAATTTGGCCCTCGTTTCCCTTTGATAATCCATGGACTTAGCTGAAATGTGGCCACGGATATATCCAGTTACCTAGCCTTCTCCATGGGGTACCAACTTAGAATATCTCACCATCCAATCCCAACATGTAGATGCAGCACCCTACACAACTCCGATTGTCTCATCCTACTATCCAAAACTTCACAAGTGAAGCGCTCCTTGGAACAATCTACTCGCAACTGGGTCCTCCCAACTGCATCACTCCTCATTAAGGAAAATGTTGTTGGCCTCCATGATAATGCATCTGCTACTACCTTGTTCTTTCCTTGGACATACTCAATCTCGAACTCATAGGCCTAAATTATGTTGATCCACCTTTGCTGCCTCTTCTGTAACTACTCATGCTCAAGAAAATGTCAGAGATGGTTATGGTCAGTCTTCACCCAAAATTTGTTGCATACCAAATACTGCCAAAATTTGGCCAATGCATGCATAATGGCCAACATCTCCTTGTCGTATATAGAATACAACAACTCATACAAAAATAGCCGCCAGTTCTCGAAATCTATGGGATGGTCTCCCTGTACCAAAACTACACCTATTCCCTCCTCTAAAGCACCACACTCCAACACAAAGTGCTATGTGCAACTCAACAATGTTGACCTAGAATATATGCTCATCTCCTCCTTGATACTGTCAAGGGTCCTTTGCACATTGAATGTCCCCTACTCCAAATAAACCAAGTGCTCCAATCCATGGTCATGCGGTTGCCCTAGTGGCATGTCCCTAAAAATATCCATTTGATGTGCCGAGACTCTCTGGGATGGATATTTATGCATGCCTCGGATCAAATGATGCTCAAGAGAAATTTGAAAATATTCAAGAGTTCCTCCAACTAGTGAAAATTCTCCTTCTGGTGGTGGTGGTGGTAGTAGATAATCTCCTCCTGATGCACCAGTGTTGGCGTCTCCCTTCTGCTCCTCATACACTTCCTCTTCTCCTTCAATGTCGGAGAATGCCTCAATGTAATGTGCCTCTGAGTTTCTTCTATCAAACCTCTCCACCAATATTAAAGTGAACTCTACATACATAGTCACTCCTGTATGACCCAATCTATGGAACCACTTGTCATGTGCTTCACCTTCAAGGTGCAACACTGTTATCTTGATAGACTCTGCTTCCGCTACTTGGTGCAGGTGGAAATAGATATCCAATTTCTCTCCCCAAGCCTTTGTTGTACTCTTGGATGACCCATCGAATGTAAGAAGAAATAATCTACCTGAGGTATGCTGTTTACCCTGCATGTACCCTCCTCCTCTATTGTTGCTGCAGGGTCTCCGGTTGTCTTTGATATGGAAAAATTCTGGGAAAGTCAAATTATCTCTAAAATTCTAGGTCTGAGATCAGTACTCTGAAAGATAGTCACTAAGAGTCTCCTGCTCACTATATTAGCCCTTGGAATCAGTACTCTACAATATAGTCACTAAGGGCTAGTATCCTGCTAATCCCCTCACTGGATTCCAAGCTAGGAAACTTGGATCCTTCCTCATTCTCTGAAACTTCCACTACTAGATTGTACATTTTATGAAGGAGACTACACTGCTAAGAACGAAAGTAGTATGGATTAATGTTGAATGATGAGATACTGCTCTGGAATACTAAAATTCACTCAACAGGGTGAAAGGATGATCCCCTCACAGGATTCCAAGCTGGAATTCTTGGAACTTCCTTCCATCTCTGAATCTTCCACTGCTGGAATGAAAAATGCTGAAGATGATTGTGCTACCAAAGAGGGGAAAAATATTGGCCTGATGCCGGATAATACAATACTACTCTCAAGATGTTGAAATATACTCAGAAGTGAAGGGTTGATCCCCACATAGGATTCCAGGCTAAGATGCTTGGATCTTCCTTCCTCCTCTCAAACCGTACTACTGGAATGCGTAATTCCTATAGGTGACTGTTGTTGCATGGAGGGATAGAATGATGACCTGATCTAGCATGTTGAACTAGTGCTCAGAAATTACCTTTCATGAGTGGGCACTCGAAGTCCCCCGAGGATAAGGGTGGAATATTCGCTCAGAGACACTCGTGTGATAAAAAACACAACAAACTTAGATAAACAGCTGAAGCATGTAGAAAGTCGTAAATGACAATACAATATCAATATTTAGAATGATTTCTATGTCTTCCATCCCTTTCCTTTTATTCTTGTGAGCCCTCACACCCTTGCCCTCACACAATAATGATGTTGCACACTTGGCTACGAACCTCCATAATGACTGTGTTGTCCTCCACTATCTCCACTACCTCCATGACAACGTTGTTGATTTGGTCAACTTGACCCCATCCACATGCACTGACCCAAATTCACACTCAGAAGTGGTTTATTCATCTTGACCCCATCCATATGCACTGATCCACATTCACACTAAGAAGTGATTTATTCCTACTAAAGGGATTTATGGGTCCCTCTACCCTCTTATTCATCTATATTATTAACAAAAACAAAAATTAATATTCTAGTTAGCTAAAAGATAATTAGGAATATTACATTATAGACATGTGCCTCAATATCTTAAAAGGAGGACCACGTGATTTACCCTTATTTTTTTATTTATCATACTTGTCATGCCCACATTATCTCTTTGTCTGCATATTCTCCTCTATATAGAATGCAATCATTTGGACATGCATGATATGATATGTACTCAACACACAACATTTTCAACAATTTATTTGCCTCTTCGCATCTACCGGGCAAGACATTATCACTTGGAAGAACCTTATATTTGAATACCCTGTAGTCGGCCATGGAAAATATTAAATGTACAATAATACCAATAATTATTAACTTTCATAAATTTGACCATTTGCAATGCTCATTGTGTGATTATATTTCTCCAAATACAAGGGACTTGATGGTCATTTACCTCAAAATTTATGAGAAACATGCATTTGACAAGCCCAACTTTTCTTTCAAGTTGTATAGTAACATCGTTGTCCCCAACTAGGTAGACTTTGACTCACCACTAGGTCCAAAGAGAGGGGTGGTGGAAGAAAATTTAAAGCTTTCGAAAAAGGTATCAGTGAAATGAGAATCATCCCCTAGCTGGTCATCATTCTGGAATGCATCTAACAACATTGTCTCCATGGCAGTCATATCCCTTAAGTAATCATCCATACCAACCTATATTTAATTGCCTCCATTTCCATCTTGTGAAGAACTACTATTGTTGTCGTCATTCCTAATTGGTGAATCTGGATGTAGTGGGAATTGAATAGGTGGTTGATTTAACCATTCTTGGTATCGTTCCTCTTTGAGTTTCTCTCTTAATTCAGCCTTCTCTTGATTTGACATTGTTGTGGGGTGCAACGGAAGATGGTAGGTAGGTCAGTAATCATCACTATAATCCTAATAATTTCAAAAAATATATTTGAACATGATTAGTACAAAATCGACGATATCAATTAGTAAGCACACCAATGCATCATTAATTGGTTTGACGTTGAAATAATTAAATTATACCAAACAATTATTTTACCATAATTATCCCAGGATTGTGGCTAGAAGATGGCATGTTACAATTGGTAGGGTGAAGCGACTGTCCATTTTCATCTACCAACTGCACCTTGCGGTATGGTGCTCTTGATAAGACCTTCTGACATCTTGGAGCTGTTTGAATATTTTGTGCATATGAACTTGATTCTGAATCTACATGAACCTATAAATTTTTATACATTAATTTTATTTAGCTGATTGACATGGATAAAAAAAAATTCAATTAAATAATGGTACAAATTTGAAGGTGGGTTACACTTTCGTGAGAAATGTGTTCGGAAAATTTTATTTTCGCCACAGTTAGGCTGAACATTTAGAAAGTTCAACCAAATTTTTGAAAATAATTCGGTCGAACTGTTTCTATCGTTAACGCTGGTAGCGTATTGACGACGTTGGTAAAAAGATTTTTGGCCAGAGATGGGAAAACTGGCAACAAGAGTTCGACCGAACTAATATTCCGACCAAAATATTAGCTCAAACAAAATTTTTAAAATACTTCAGCCAAATTTTTTTTTATAAATATACTGGCCCCCAGACTGCAACAATTTTCGTTACCATTGTGCTGATCTTTTTGTCTTGCTACTTTGTTTGTCTCATCGTTGCACTTGCTGCTCTGTTTGTCTCATCGTTGCACTCACTACTTTGTTTCTCTCACCATTTTTCTACTATGTTATTGTATTTCTGTTGTAGGGGAAACTAGGGAAGAAAGCTAAGGTGCGACTGTTATTTTTATGCTCTGATTTTTTTGGTTTACGTTTTTTGTTTTCTTTTTAATTTTAATTTTCTATGTATTTGCAAGTGTGTATGTTGCTCATCATGCGCGCTCTCGTTGTCTGCTCATTGTGCGCACTCTCTCACTGATTTGTTTGTCTCGATGCTTTGTTTGACTCACCATTGCATTGTTGTGTTGTTGTCTCACTGTTGCAAGGGTGACTAGGGGAGAAATCTAAGGTGAGACTGTTATTTTTATGCTCTTTTTTTGTTTATGTTTTTTTTTTTAATTTTAATTTTGTGTGTGTTGATAGGTGTGTTTGCAGTTTGCAGGCCCATCCGCTCATCGTGCTCACTCTCGTTGTCTGCTCACTGTGTGTAGTCTCACTGTCTTCTCGTCATGCTCGCTCTTAGTGTTTGCTCTCGGTGCACACTCTCATTGTCTGCTCTCCATTTTCAGGTATTTCTTGCTGTCTAGGTTTTAATAGATTCAATTTAGCATATTCATAGATAGACATAAATTGATTTATTTATCCCTATTAATCACATTGAATTAACCAGTACATGAAAATCAAGAGTATAACATGATTAGATATGATGAATACTAGAACAAACATGCTTAAGATAAAGAATATGGAACAGTTATGTTTGAACAATATTGATTACTCATCTCCTTTGTTTACAGAATGGTCTTTTATTTATTTGTTTATCTGTTTGTTGTATTTAGCTATTTTCTAGTGAAGTCTCACGATAAAATATATTTATTCTCGTAAAAATTAAAATATATTATATATATATATATATATTTGTTTTCTTGAATATCAAGAATATCAAAATCCCATACAACCCTATTCAATGAAATCTGCCAGCTCCATGTGTTCTCTTGGACATGTGGTAAAAATTAATAAACATTGGGGCCTTCTAGAAAATCTGGAGATGTGTCACGAAAAATCCATATGTTTATGACAATCCCTACACTTTGTGTTATATAAAAGATTGTCTGCTATAAATCCAATTCCATTATTCTTGATATGAGCATGGATGAGAATCCCTATCCTGTGTGTTAAATAAATTTTGGTATGCTATAAATCCAAGTGTATTATGCTTGATATGAGCATGGATTTTCTTTCCATCTATTAAGGTCGTCTTCTGAATGCAGCCCTACAAGAGAGAAAAATATGTTGAATATTTTATGGAGTTGTTCATGGTATGCATAATGTGAAGCATTTATAGTAATTACAATGATAAGGTATAAGCTCTATCACACTAATTGAATACAGATATTTCTATGGTTTCTTAACACATGATGTAACCATAACTATTAGCTCATCATTAGGAAAGGTCTATGGGTTTCATTAAGGTATAAGCTTTCCATGATTAGTCTCATTAATTTTGTATCCATTACGAAGCTCAATCATAATTATGTGTAAAGTAAGGGTAATAGATCATATCATGTTCTCCTTATTATAAGGAATACATACCTTTTTTCAACTTTTACGAGGTTCAGTTCATAGTATGAAACCAATTTTTCAATCTATGTAATATACATAGTTAATAGAGAAGAAACATAGACCGTATTAGTACTGTAATCGTGAAAGAGCTAAGGTATTTTAATAAAACATAGTAAAAAAATTCTCTGTATATATTAAAGACAAAAAACCAGTAGATGAGAAGCTTTGTTGTTGCGCTAAGGTCACGAATACAGTTCATATAATGATAAGCCCATTAAAATTAAAACTATGTTCTAGGTTAACTAATACCTTTTACTATTCAACCTCTACAAGGCTCTACATAGAACAATAAGACCTTAATTATCTCTGCTCCACGTCATGATATTAATGAGCCATATTCATTATAAGGTAAATGGCATGTCCTATACATGGTTCCATATAGACTCTCATACTGAACTTCTGTTGAAATACTCGTTGCCTATTATCTAGATGAGTAATAGTACAAACTTCATGTGCATAGTCAAGTGTTCAATGTACTCTATCTACCTATTCCAGCTTGTTTCACTTTAAAGCAAGGTTAATAATGAAGATAAGATATGAAACTAGTAGTAGTAATACCATGGTGATAACTCTAGTTAGGAAAATGTGAATAATTAACTATACGTATCACATAAGGCTCGTATCATATCAGTAATATACACAATATTATATACAAAGAGATAAGGAGAATGATAGTTCTAACTCCATGTAACCGTAATGAATACAAGAGATTAGACTGATTACAACTAGTATAGAGAACACTACTTACCTTATTACAATAGTGTTATTCCCATTACAACTGTACATATACATGTCATTTCTCTCATAAAATTTAATTTAATATATTTTTAAGGAAAATGTTAGTGTTTTTTGAAACCATGTACATGTCATTTCTCCCATAAACTTTAAGGTTAATTTAATATATTTTTGAGGAAAATGTTAGTGTTATTTGAAACCATGTACATGTAATTTCTCCCATAAACTTTAAGGGATTTTCTAGTGTTTTGGGAACCATATACATGTCATTTTTATGTCATTACTCCTAAGGAAAAATTTAAGGATAACCATGTACATCTCATTTCTCCCATAACCATGTACTTACCTTATTACAATAGTATTATTCCCATTACAACAAACCATGTACATGTCATTTCTCCCATAAAATTTAAGGTTAATTTAATATATTTTGAAGGTTAATTTATTATATTCTTAAGGAAAATTTTAGTGTTTTTTGAAACCACGTACATGTCATTTCTCCCATAAACTTAAGACAAACTTTAAGGAAAACCATGTACATTTCATTTCTTTAAGGAAAACCATGTACATGTCATTTCTCCCATAAAATCAAGGAAAGCTTTAAAGATAACCATGTACCTATCATTTCTTCCATAAACTTTAAGGCATTTTCTAGTGTTTTGGGAACCATGTAAATTTCATGTCTATGTCATTTCTCCCACAAAATTTAAGGTAAACTTTAAGGAAAACCATGTACATGTGTCATTTCTCCCATAAAATCAAGTAAAACTTTAAGGCATGTCATTTCTATGTCATTTCTCTCATAACATTTAAGGAAAACTTTAAGGTAAACCATGTACATGTCATTTCTCCCATAAACTATAGGCAAGACAAACTTTAATGCCTGTAATTTATAAATGTAATTTATCCCATAAAATTTAAGGAAAACTTTAAGGCAAACCATGTACATGTCATTTCTCCCATAAACTCAAGACAAGCATTAAGGAAAATCATATACATGTCATTTCTCCCATAATTGGCTAGTGTTTTGGGAACCATGTACATGTCATTTCTATGTAATTTCTACATAAAATTTAAGGCATTTTTTAGTGTTTTGAGAACTATGTACATGTCATTTCTATGTAATTTCTCCCATAAACTTTAAAGAAAACTTTAAGGGAAACCATGTACATGTCATTTCTCTCATAAACTTAAGGAAAAATTTAAGGAAAACCATGTACATGTCATTCTCTCATAAACTTTAATTTAATATTTTTTAATGAAAATGCTTGTGTTTTTGAAAACCATGTACATGTAATTTCTCCCATGAACTTTAAGGAATTTTCTAGTGTTTTGGGAACCATATACATGTCATTTCTATTTCATTACTCCCATATAATATAAGGAAAACTTTAAGGAAAACCATGTAAATGTAATTTCTCCGATAAACTTTAATTTAATATAGTTTTAAGGAAAATGCTAGTGCTTTTGGAAACCATGTACATGTCATTTCTCCCTTAAACTTAAGGAAAAATTTAAGGCAAACCATGTACATGTCATTTCTCCCTTAAAATTTAAGGAAAACCATGTACATGTCTTTTCTCCCATAAACTTTAATTTAATATATTCTTAAGGAAAATTCTAGTGTTTAAGGAAAATCATGTACATGTCATTTCTCCCATATACTTTAAGGAAAACCATGTAAACATGTCATTTCTCCCATAAAATTGAAGGAAAACCATGTAAATGCCATTTCTCCCATGCATTTGCAATAAAATTTAAGTCATTTGCAATAAATGTTCATTTAATATATTTTTAAGGAAAATGATAGTGTTTTTGGAAACCACGTACATGTCATTTGTCCCATAAAGTTGGCATTTGCTATTGTTTTTGGGAACCATGTACATGTCATTTCTCCCAACCATACACATGTTATTTCTCCCATAAAATTTAAGGCATTTTCAATAAGGAAAATGCTAGTTTTTTTGGAAACCATGTACATCTCATTTATCCCATAAAATTTAAGGCATTTGCTAGTGTTTTTGGGATCCATGTACATGTCATTTCACCCATAAACTTTAAGGAATTTTCTAGTGTTTATGGGAAACATGTACATGTCATTTCACCCATAAAATTTAAAACAAACCATGTACATGTCATTTCTCCCATGCATTTGCAATAAATGTTCATTTAATATATTTTATTGAATTTTTTTTTTGCTAGTGTTTTTGGGAACCATGTACATGTAATTTCAACCATTAAATTTAAGGAAAACCATGTACATGTCATTTCTCCCATGCATTTGCAATAAATGTTCATTTAATATATTTTATTGAATTTTTTTTTCAGAGATAAAAAAACCCCCACTAAACATGGTTGAAAAAATGGACATTATACATAGATGTTTCGTTATCCCAATCCAAGGAAAAAAATGATTACATATGTGCTTTGAAATATTGTGACTAACAAGTTCCTCCAAAGGAAAATGAATATACGGGGAAGAACAACAAACAACGAGACATATTATATTGCATTTATAGAAGGCTTGGGAAGAGCTAGGGAGTATTGATAAAATGGAATTGTATTTTTCACCAATTATGAACTTGTGTGCAACCATATGAAAGACGTGTACCAAGTTAAGAAGGGGAGGCTAAAACAATTGCATGGAAACACAAACAATATTGTTAGACAATTTCAATTTTTTAGTATAAGACATTGTGAAAATGTTAATAAGATGTATGGTGATCTATTGTGTGGAGAAATGCCAATTAAATATTCATATGTCAAAGATGAATCAATGGATTAATTAGTATTATACGGGGTGACGCCGATTCAAGATTCATCTCTCAAAGATGAATTAGTGTTAAGATGCTCTCCTTCAAAATTTAATGATGGACATTGTAACATATCTTTGATATGTGTGTGTTTTTTACTTAAATGCGTCATTTTTAATGACCATGTGTTTTTTCAATTATATACCAAGTGTGCTCCCACCATATAAGTGAAACTTGGTGAAATTCATGTTTTATAAAATTAAAATGTGAGGACTTCAACAAAAAAATTTTAAGTGAGTTTCACACATTAATTTGTGCTTTGAAAGTTGTGTTTTACATAACTTCTGTACTAAATTACATTAATTTTTTGAAATATTTTGAATTTATTTTAAATAGTAATTTTAAAAATAATTGTAAATGTCCACTGTAGATATATATATATATATATCAATCATGGAGGATGAAAGGCGAAGATCAATAGAATCCCATGCCTCTATGAGAGAGAGAGATCATGGATCGAGGGATTTTCATGGTATTTATATTAAATGTGCATGTTTTTAAATGACATTTGAATATATAATATTATCTCCATACATACATGTATACATGTGGAATTGATTTTTTCATTGAATATATATACAATTTTATTCCCATGTACATACATGTATACATATGGAATTATTTTTATCCATTTTGTGAGTTAAATTAGTTTTTAATAAATTTCATTTTTTAGTTTTTAGGAGTTAGGAGGACAAGAGTATCGACTCCATCAATGGATCATGGCCATGGTTCATGCAATTTAATCAATCATATGTACATGTATTTATATGTATGATGTATTTTTGAATTGATTATAAATTCATATTTTTTTTTATGAATATTCCCTCTTGTCGCGTGATGTTAGTCGTGGTACACATTCCCCTGGTGGCCCATCAATAGGTGGTGGCCAATTGCATGAAAGTGGTGATATGCATTCCCCTCGAGGCCAATCAATGGGTGTTCATGTTGGTCCTCAACAGATCGGTGGTCATTTCAGTTCTCAACAATCTCAGGGTGGGAATGATGTTTCCCAACCATCTCGAGGTGGCCATTAATCTGAATATTATTTTAATTCAATTTGTACATATTTGTTCACATGTTTTTTATTTATACAAAATTTTATATATTGATGCAGAGGGTGAAAATGTTCCTCCAAAAAGACGTAGGCCAAAACGCATTATTCAAGAAGAAGGTTGTACACCAACCATGACTTATCCATTTGAAATTTCTAATTTACCTTAGGAAACAAACATTCATCAATGCACATTACAAAGGTGTCAACATCTTTATTCAAAATTGAAGAAATATCTTGTTTCTTTGAAATTCCCTACTGAGAGTCGAGAAAGCTTAGAAATAGTTACTCACTCTTTAAGTAGAATTGTAAATGTGTACAAAACGCTTGGGCCAACCACTGATACTTTTGTAGAAGTGATGAGGAAAATAAAGGAAACGATGACGGGTCCCGATACATGGGAGTTTGTTAAACATAGAGTTACAACAGAAATGGCCAAGTTTATGTTTAATTTCAAAAAAGGGCTGAAAAGAAAGATGCTAAAGGTGCAATATTTAAAGCACCCTGATATAGCTTTCCATTTGTGTTATAGGCACCTTGCTTCCTATGGAAGACTACCATGGAACGACGATGTTCATCTTTATTTTGAAAAATTATTTTATGAAAAATTCTTTTTGGGTATGAAACCCAATTATAATGACCTTCCCTCTAAATTTTTTGGTCCTAGGAAAGGCCAATTATGTGACCATAGGGGTGCTAAGCATGATGTTGAGTTGCCTCACCCCGAGCCACCATTGGTAATTTGACCTCTTCATGTGGAAAATTTGCGGTCAGAGATGGATGCCACTTCTCAAATTAGTCAAGAAGCAAGAGATGTCATCATAGACAATGTTTAGAGTGGACTTGGTGGAATTGATGTTTGTCTGAATTGAAAAAGAGAATGAGAGAATGAAAATGCTAATTTTTTGTATCATACAGATGATAAGATAGACAACATGAGTATTAAAGAGCTCACAAAATATGCAAATAATTGTCACAATGGTTGGCAAGACCTAACTATTCATGAGGAAGAGGGCATGGGATTGGTATGTGTTAATGGTTAGGGTGAATATTTTAACACATGTACAATTTGTAATAAATAAATATACATATATTTATTTGTATATGTTAATATAACAAAAATGTATCATATATGTGAACACCATTTGCAGTTCCCACACTTGATGAATAAAGATTTTAATATCACGGTTGAATCTTCAGGTTCTCACAATCAAGATGATATGTTGGAAAACGTTAGTGTTTTTTAAGTGTTCATGATGTTGATGTACAATTATTTTAATCTATTATTATATCGGAACATGATGACATATTTTCAAAATAAATAATTGTGTACACATGTACATGTATATAATTAAATGCTAACAAATTCTGATTCCGTCCAATGTTTTTGCAATGGAGGTATGCTCTTATTCCCTGTGAGGAGATGTACCAAATCCATCGTCACAAGTATGCATTTTTTTCACTTAAATATGTTTTTAAGTTATAAATTGAAGTGAAAGTTTTATTAAAAAACGAGATCTATATCTTGATTTATTTTACAGTTTTAAAATTGTTGAATTTCAGGTTTGTGAAGATGATTTTCATTCAAGGCCACCCTCTTCTTCCCTATTAGGAGATGCCCCAAATCCACCGACACAAGTATTCATTTTTTGACTTACGTTTTTAAGTTATATATTGCAGTTCAAAATTTCCATTAAAAAATGAGATGTAGATCTTGAGTTATTTTACAATTTTAAATTTTTTGAATTTTAGGCTTCTGGAGAGGATTTTCTTTCAAAGTCACCCTCTCCTTCCCTATTAGGAGATGTGCCAAATCCACCATCACAAGTATTCAATTTTTCACTTATATGTTTAAGTTATAAATTGAAGTTCAAAAGTTTCATTATAAAACGATATCTAGATCTTGAGTTATTTTATAGTTTTAAACTTTTTGAATTTTAGGTTTTTGGAGATGATTTTCTTTCTCGAAGGACTCTAGAAATGGAGTGTAAAATGGAGATAGGAACATCCACACCATTTGAACAAGTTGTCTAACTTATTTTTTAATGTTATTGAAAATTACTTTATATGCATTTTGATTTGAAAAATTACACACACACACACACACACACACACACACACACACACACACATATATATATACTTGTACATGTATATTGTGTAATTTACTATGGAGGATGTATTAATAGACGAGCAACCAAAGACAATGGAGAGGGAAATACATGAAGTATTGCATGATTATCTTTTTCATTTTGTTTTTTTACATGAAGTTCTACATTCTCATTAAATTTTAAAACATTAAATTTTAATGTTTGTACAAGTTGTGTACAGGTTCCTCATTCTTTAGAGGATAGCATCAGGCTCAAGACTTTTGTATTTTCTTGATGATGCACATGTGTGCAACATTTTGTTTGATAGATAGTCTTAAATTTAATTTTCTATATATAGTCTTATCTATGCAGTCACATTTAATTTTCTATATAACTTGATACTTGTAACACTATACATTGTTATATATATTTACTTTTATTGTCCATGTGATATAAATTTTGGCATTTTTACTGTTTGGATATAGTTTCAAGCTACGTTCACTTTTATCAAGAATGATTTTAAATTTTGGATAGTTACATTTGGCATGTGATCACATGTTGTGATATATAACGTTTTGTTTTTAAAAATCAAGTTGTTTTGTTTTTAAAACTCAAGTTGTCATTTTATTTGTTAAATATAAAATGAATATAGATGGAAATTTCAAATTACAAAACACATACATGTGTATATTTTGGATAGTTGAACTACATTTGGCATGTGCTCACATGTTGTGATATAATGTTATGTTCTTAAAACTCAAGTTTTCATTTTATTTGTTAAATATAAAATGAATCTAGATGGAAATTTCAAATTACATTTAACATACATTGGTACATGTTATGCATTTGAAAATTTATGTGAATTTTATATAATTTTAGGATGTACATC